>RJWM01018341.1:0-41265 GCA_004363535.1 Dasyprocta punctata | reverse complement strand
GTGGAGGCTAGCCATCAATTTAGCGGGAAACACGCAGCTGATTTTCATCCACACTTAAGAGAAGTTCACTTTCCAAGGACTCAACAGTAACGGAGAAGGGAGTAAGGAGCGCCAGAGAGTGAGATGCTTTAATCCTACGATGCAAGCAACTCAAGAGAAGGGCAAGTGTGAGATTAATGGAACAGAAATACAGTACAGAGAAAATGATACATACATGATTAACCAATTATATAGCCTCACAAATACTGTAAAAGTATCTTTTGCGTGCAACGCGTTACAGCTTGGAATATTCTTTCTCATACAAACGGGGCTCAGAGTCCAGGTCGGATTCTGCCACTCATGCATAGCTTATCTGCAATCCATCAGCGAACATCTTTTTTCTGCGGCTTACATTTCCCTCAGAATTAAAAAAAAAAAAAATTTCCACCAGAAAACAAAGGGGTAAAGGTGACTGAGACAGAAGCGCAGCCGCTGTCTGACGACCCAAAGCCTCGGACAGTTCAGGACCACCCACCCGGCCAGCAAGCACCTCTTGGCTGGCTGCGGCGGGGCTGCCGGCACAGCCTTCATCCACCCGGGCTCCCGGCGGGACCGGAAGGAGAGAGGCAGGTGCCGGACTGACCTTGTGCCCCACTCGTTCCAGGTGCGCTGCTCTCCTAGGGGCCCGCAGCGATGCGGCAATGCCGGAAAACGCCTCGCGGGAGCCTAGGGTAGACACCAGAGAGGAGGAAGCGGAATGCGCCGGGCCGTGACGTGGCCCAATCGCCGGTGCGCACCGCCGGTTCCGCCACAACCGGTGGACTGGTCTAGCGGCCGGCTCGGGGGCGGGTCCAAGACGTGGCCCAATGGGGACGCGCGCCGGCGCGGTGGGGGCGGGGCCAGGCGCGCGGTGCTGGGCTGGGCGGCGGAGGCGCCAATGAGCGCGCGCCGCGTCCGGGGCCGGCTGAAGAGAGCGACGCCGCTGAGCTGTGGGTGGTTAATGTAACAGTTTGTAAACCGAGGGGAGTTGTGAAGGGCTAGAGCTGGGGGGCGCGCTGCCGGCCGCGTGGGTAGGTCTGCGCCGCGTTGTCCCATCGCAGGGGCTGCAGGGTTCGAGGCCAGAGGGGTCGGAGGAGGGCCCAGCCACCGCTCCTAGGGGAGGCAGCGTGCTCGCCGGGGGCGGGTCGGAGCGAGAGTGAGGCCCACACGGACGCCGGTGCGTTGGGCCCCGCGCCTGGCGCCCTGGGCATCCCCCGCGCGCGGGGCTGGGCTGGGATCCACTCTGTCGCCTTGGTCAGGTGAGGCTTTGGTGAATGCCGGGTGCTCGGTACTAGTCAGGCGAGTAACCTTATCCAAATACCGCGTCTGCGTGGGGAGCGGGGCCGGGGAGTGGGATGCTGAGCAGGGGACCGGCCCCTCTTCCATCCCCGCCACTCCCAGCGTCATCACCTCTCAGTTCCCGTCCAGGCCCAGACCGGCTTTCCTCGCCACCAGGGGAGCTGCAGGTGTGAGGAGTTAGCGGAGCCGGCGCGGGGATCCCCGGCCCCATCCTGGGAGTCTGTGAGGAGCCGGTGCTGTGGATGGAAGGAAGGCCCGAATTTCCTTTCTCGTGTTAACTTCTCTGATCAGAGTTGTGGTGGAGCCAAGGACTCTGTTCTTTAGTTTGGGCCTTTCGCTAGACATTTCTGGGGACGATTTGAGTGGTTGGGTTTCATCAGGCGGGAGGGAGGAAGGGAGGGCGATGTCGGCTGCTGTGCCGCGGGTGAGAAAGCAGCAGGTATGACCCTCACAGCTTCTCAGTGCTGGGATGTGGTTCTGTCTCCCTCATGTTGGACATCCAGTTACAAGTGTTTTTTCCCTTCCCTAGGGGCACAATGGCAGTCACAGACCGAAGGCAGAGGCTGAGGAGGCTCACCTGTTGGGCTTTGATGGCTGTCGTCTTGGCAAACCTGTTGGCACTGAGTGGTATGTACTCAGCAAAGGGATCAAAAGAATAAATGAGAGATGGGGAGGGGGTGTAAGGCTTCTGGCTAGAAGTCTGTTAGAATTGCTAGATCCAGGCTTTGTTTTCCTTAGTCTTTATTATCTTTTGCCACCAACAAGTGATATACTTTCAGTAGAGACCCCTGAGGAGAGGGTGCTAATTGGCAGTCCTATTTTCCCTTTAGACACACTGGCAGTGATGTCTGTGGACCTGGGCAGTGAGTCCATGAAGGTGGCCATCGTCAAACCTGGAGTCCCCATGGAGATTGTCTTGAACAAGTAAGGGTGGCTCTGGTGCCAAGGGTGGGCAGTGGGGAAGTCCGGGCACCAAGCAGGCATGTGTTCCTCATAGCACCCACAAACTTTAGTGTCTGAGTGATTAGTTGCTGAGTGGGGCGGCTCCTGGTTCACGCCCTGGGTGTCTTTTCCTCAGGGAGTCTAGGAGAAAAACCCCAGTGACTGTGACCCTGAAAGAAAATGAAAGATTCTTTGGAGACAGTGCAGCCAGCATGGTGAGCAGCAGCCCCCTTCCCGGAGTGGCAAACTCAGCCCATTCCCTCACGCATCTGTCTCCATGGTGTCTGAGACAGTCGTGCTAAGTCTGAGCACTGATGCTGCTCACGTCTGCCTCCTTCAGGCCATCAAGAACCCGAAGGCTACTTTGCGCTACTTCCAGCATCTCCTTGGGAAGCAGGCAGATAACCCTCATGTGGCCCTTTATCGGGCTCGTTTCCCTGAGCATGAGCTACACTTTGATCCTCAGAGGCAGACGGTGCACTTCCAGATTAGCCCGTGAGTGTTCTGTTGGAAAGGGCAGGCTCATTACCTCTTCTGGGCTCCTCTGTGGCATGCACTGGTGATTGCCCTACCTTAGTTTTTGGCTTTCCCAACCATTGACTACCTCTCTTCCCCTCAGGCAGCTGCAGTTCTCACCTGAGGAAGTGCTGGGCATGGTTCTCAATTACTCCCGTTCCCTGGCTGAAGATTTTGCAGGTGAGTGGCAAGGTGGGGGCCACTGGCAGCCAAGCTCCCCCAGGATCTGTAGTAGCAGTTCTCAAATGGGGATAGTTTTGCCTCCTGGGGAACACTTGACAATGTCGGAAAACACACTTGGTTGTTACATTTATGGATGTTGCTGGCCTCTGGCAGGTAGGAGCTGGGAGGCATCCTGCGTTGTACAAGACATCCCCTCCTAACAGCAGAACTATGTGATTCAGAGTGTCAGTTGTGACTAAGTTAGAAACTATCATCTAGGGTTGTGATGGTGAACCTATGGCATATGTGCTGCAGCAGGCTGCTTATATCATTGAAAGCTCTAAAATGTTCCCCATCACTGGTCAAAGGTGTGGAGCTGGTGGGATCCTGTTCTCTTGCCCTTTGCAGAGCAGCCGATCAAGGATGCCGTGATCACCGTGCCAGCCTTCTTTAACCAGGCTGAGCGCCGAGCTGTACTGCAGGCTGCTCGCATGGCAGGCCTCAAAGTGCTGCAGCTCATCAATGACAATACTGCCACTGCTCTCAGCTATGGTGTCTTCCGTCGGAAAGATATTAACACCACTGCACAGGTGAGCCCTGGAGGCCTATTGTGCAGACATGCGGGATGGCTAAGCCTGAGGTGGAGGCCACTTGGCCTGTTTTGGACTTTTTTGTGTACCTGACTTTTGGCAAAATATATCTCCTCTTAATCCATGTTGAAGCTGTTCGGCTTTAGTTTGAGAGTTGGGCAGTCCCTTGGATGTGAGCAGGTGGGCAGACAGGCACTATAGCCTTTGAAAAGTTTCCTGTGACAAATCTCTTGATATTTCTACAGAATGTCATGTTCTATGACATGGGCTCAGGCAGCACCGTGTGCACCATCGTGACCTACCAGACAGTGAAGACTAAGGAGGCCGGGATGCAACCACAACTGCAAATCCGGGGGGTGGGGTAAGTAGATGCCAGGGGGAGGGCTTCTTATTAACACAATCATGATGGGGCCGCTGCCAGGCAGCTCTGATCTAAATTCCGTTGTCTGATAAATGCTGAACACTAGTGGTACAAGCACCTGATGGGATAGTCATGCATGACACCACCGGTGTTTCAGATTTGCGGGAACATGTTAAGACCCTTAGATCAGGGCTTTCTTCTTAGAATGATAGCTTTTTCTTTCCTGCTCTGGAGCAGTGCTGTACCAGGTAAAGCATTAGTCTGTGGGGGATCACTCCCAAAGAGTGGTAATCCTAGCACTCAGGAGACTGAGGCAGGAGGATCACCTCAAATTTGAGACCAGCCTGGACTCTATAGTGAGTTTAAGGCCTACCTGAACTGCATAGTGAGATGCTGTTTCAAGATAGATAGCTAATCTATGTGATCTATGGGCTGGGGATGTAGCTCAGGGGTAGCGTGGGTTTTTAGCAGATATAAAGCCCTGGGTTCAGTCTCCAGCACCACACCAAAAAAATATATAAAAATAAAATGTTGATTGGATTGTAACCCATTTCTTTCTTTCTTTCTTTTTTTTTTTTGTACCAGGGATCGAACTTACAACTTCATGCCTGGCAGGCAGGCGCTTATGCCACTGAGCTAAATCCCTGGCTTGTAACCTATTTCTTTATACCTTTTCCTGTGCTGGTCTGATTTCTGCCTCGCCTAGCTGTTTATAATGCCTAGTTCACTCCTCTTGATCTTTGACCCCTGCACTCTGGCCCTCCTTTGGAGTTTGCTATGCTCTCTCCTGCCTTGGGGGTCTTCACAGACGCTGTTTCCTCTGTTTCCTCTTTCTAGAATGTTCTTTTTTCTCTTCCGCTACTTCACTCCCATTCATGCCTCAGGTTTCAGTCCCAGCACCACTTCTCTCAGAGGCTTTCCTGGACCTCCTGAATAGCACAGGTCTCCCCATGTGTTCTAGTAGCCCTGTTTTTCTGCTAAGGGAAAAGTGCAACTCTTGTTGGTGCTCGGAAATTACTGTTGAACAAGTGGGTGGATGAACTATCCCAAATGAGAACTGAGCATGTGTCCACACTGTGGGCACGGGTGAACAGGTTCTGGAAAGGGGGAGGATGCCATGTCGGGATGAGAGTCAGGTTCCTGTGCCAATGGAGAGACCCTGCTCCCCACACTTTCCCTGATCTGTTTCTGGAACAGGTTTGACCGAACCCTGGGGGGCCTGGAGATGGAGCTCCGGCTTCGGGAGCACCTGGCTGGGCTCTTCAATGAGCAGCGCAAGGGCCAGAAAGCCAAGGATGTGCGGGAGAACCCACGTGCCATGGCCAAGCTGCTGCGGGAGGCCAATCGGCTCAAAACCGTGCTGAGCGCAAACGCTGACCACGTGGCCCAGGTACCCACATGGGGCTAGTAGAGGGCAAACTCCCCACTCCCAGGGCAGAGGGCCTCTGCCATCCTCCCAGTCTTGTTCCCTTGGATTCTGCCCCGCCTGCCCACAGAGCATGACCTCAGCAGAAGTACCCCGACACTCATCTTTCTCATCCCCCAGATCGAAGGCCTGATGGACGACATAGACTTCAAGGCAAAAGTGACTCGAGCAGAATTTGAGGAGTTATGCGCAGACTTGTTTGAGCGGGTGCCTGGGCCTGTCCAGCAGGCCCTCCAGAGTGCGGAAATGAGCTTGGTGAGGGCACGAGGCGGCAGCAGTGCCCAGCAAGAGGTGCAGCAGGACACACGGGGATGTCAGCTGTCTCACCTGTCTTTCCCCTCTACAGGACGAGATTGAGCAGGTGATCCTGGTGGGTGGAGCCACTCGTGTCCCCAAGGTTCAGGAGGTGCTGCTGAAGGCTGTGGGCAAGTGAGTGTGGGCACTGGCCATGGGGCCTGTGTCTGCCCAGGGCTGGGTACCTGGAGGGCTAGGCTAGGAGGCCAGACTGGGTGCTCTTGGGTGAATGGAACTGATGTTTGGGACTCTCGTAGGGAGGAATTGGGGAAAAACATCAATGCAGATGAAGCAGCTGCCATGGGGGCTGTGTACCAGGCAGCTGCCCTCAGCAAAGCATTCAAGGTGAAGCCTTTTGTCATCCGAGATGCGGTAGTCTATCCCATCCTGGTGAGTAAGCCTGTCTATCCCGAGATAAGCTCCCGTAGCCTCTCCTAGTGGCATCTTGCCTTCTGCCCACTCCAGCCTGTCCCTTTGTCTTTCTGTGCCATCTCTGTGCTGGTTCTCCAGTGTGTTTTCTCCCTGCCATGTAGGTGGAATTCACCAGGGAGGTAGAGGAGGAGCCTGGGGTCCGCAGCCTGAAGCACAATAAACGTGTACTCTTCTCCCGCATGGGTCCCTACCCTCAACGCAAAGTCATCACCTTTAACCGCTATAGCCATGATTTCGACTTCCACATCAACTATGGTGACCTAGGCTTCCTGGGGCCTGAGGATCTTCGGTGAGGGGCAGGGGGACAGGATGGGAACTCCAGGAGGGGAAGGCACAGCTGGCATATGACCGGAGGATTGGGGGAGAGAAGGGAGCCTGCGTGGTTGAATAGAAACAGACTGTGGGGTTAGGGTTCGGAGTGAGAGCCTCTCTGGGGTGTTGTTTTTTGTTTTGTTTTGTTTTGTTTTTTTGAGACAGAATTTCACTGTGTAGTCTAGGCTGGCCTTGAACTCACTATGTAGCCCAGTCTGGCCTCGAACTCATGGTGCTCCTCCTGCCTCAGCTTTCTTGAGTGCTGGGATAACACATGTGCTACCATATCTGGCTTGTGAGAGCCTCTCTGGAGAGTGCTTCTGTCCTTCTGAGTGTGGCCTTGGACGGGGCGCTGGCATGTTGTTCCAGGAGGCTATAGTCTGGAGTCGAGGGTGGGCTGGGTGGTTCTCCTCAGACTCCTCTTTTTCTCCCATCCAGGGTATTTGGCTCTCAGAATCTGACCACAGTGAAACTAAAAGGTGTGGGTGACAGCTTTAAGAAGTATCCCGACTACGAGTCCAAAGGCATTAAGGCACACTTCAATCTGGATGAGAGTGGTGTGCTCAGTCTGGACAGGGTGAGAGCAGCAGGAGGCCCTTGTGCAGGCTGGAGCCCGGGCTCTGCCAGCCTTTCCCAAAGTGGGTTCTGCGGTGTAAACAAAGGTTTGGGAATCTGGTCAATCTTGGGGTGTTTTGGTTTTTTTTTTTTTTTTTTTTTGTCTTTTTGAGACAGGGTCTTGCTATGTAGTTCAGATTGGCCCCGGACTCACTTTGTATCCCAGGCTGGTCTTGAACTTGCAATGAACTGCCTTAGCCTCTCAAGTACTGGGATTATAGGAGTGTACTGCCATGCCCTACCAATCTTGGCCTAACAGAGCTAACTAGAAAGCTGATGTAGGCCTTCTTTGGGCCTGTAGATGCTTACTGGCACTGTAATTTGGTTACTGAGAACTACAGAATGATTGAGAAGCCTGTTTTTACTGAATTTAATATCTCCTAGCATATACTCTGGAAAAAGATGGCCTGCTGGGTTACTGAGCAGATTCATGGAAAGCTATAAGGGGGAAAAAGGAGCTATGATCCTGTCTCCAGAGGACTCCTAGTCAGAGTGGGTGACCATCCAGGAGTCCTTAAGAAAAGGCAGGAGAGGGCCAGGGATTTAGCTCAGTAACACAAGTGCCTGCCTGGCAAGTGCAAGGTTGTGAGTTTGATCCCTGGTAACCCCTCAGTGGTGGTGCACACTTGTAATCCCAGCACTTGGGAGGCTGAGGCAGGGGATTAGGAGAGTTTGAGGCCAGCCTGGGCTATAAAATGAGTTCAAGGCCTGCCTGAACTACATAGCCAAACCCTGTCTTGCAAAGAAAAGGAAAAGTCAGGAGAGGGACTGCAAGTCCCAGGGTGCATTATCAGGCATTCACTCACCATGGCAGGTGTTTATGGAGAAATGGGGCTGGCCTCAGACTTGCAATAATCCTCCTGTCTCAGCCTCCTGTGTGCTGGAATTATAGGTGTGTGCCACCATACCTGGTTAGCATGTGTCTTTCTTCATTTCAAACCCATTTTCAGGTGGAATCTGTATTTGAGACCCTGGTGGAAGACAGCCCAGAGGAGGAATCTACTCTTACCAGTAAGATGAGCATGTGCATCGGTGTGTGGGTGTGGGGATGGGAGAGAACATGCTGGTGTGCTTTTGGGGTGATGGACAGCGCATTGCACTTGGGTCAGAAAGTGGAGTCACTGCTTAGTCCCAATTTTGAATCTGTGCACTTCTTTCCTCTCTAGAGCTTGGCAATACCATTTCCAGCCTGTTTGGTGGTGGTACCACAGCAGACACCAAAGAGAACGGGACCGATGCTGTTCAGGTGCATGAGCGCATGGTGGAGCCAGAGTGGGCAGGGCATGGCAGCAGGGGGTGGGGTCAGGTGGGCTTCCCACTCCTTCACCTTGGCCTATACCACATTAACTGCGCCCCCCACCCCCACGCTGCTGCACCTCAGCCATTCCTTGTGCCAGAGCTTGAGGCCTTTCCCCTCGTCTGCATTCCCTCTGCTGCCAGTGGCGCCCACAAGCTGCATCCCCAGCAGTGACACTCCAGAGAGCAGAGGAGCTGGCCTGGCCCCCAGCACTGTTGATTGTCATCCAGGGGGCCTGTGATTGCTCTTCAGGAGGAAGAGGAGGGCCCCGCTGAGGGAGGCAAGGATGAGCCTGGGGAGCAAGTGGAGCTCAAGGAGGAAGCTGAGGCCCCAGTGGAGGGAACCTCTCCGCCCCCACCCACTGAGCCCAAGGGAGACACAGCCCCTGATGGGGAGAAGCCTGCCGCAGAGGAAAATGGGGACAAGTCTGAAGCCCAGGTGAGCTGTGGGGAACGGGAGACCAGGTGATCAGGGACTCTGGAGGGGACGGAGTCCTGCTTCATTCTTACCTCTGCAGAAGAAGTCAAGCCTCTTCCTAATCTTCTAACTCTTCCCACCCAGAAGCCCAGTGAGAAGGGCGAGTTGGGGCCTAAAGGTGCCCCTCCATCCCCTGAGGAAGAAAAGAAGCAGAAACCTGCCCGGAAACAAAGGATGGTGGAGGAGATTGGGGTGGAGCTGGTTGTTCTGGACCTTCCTGACTTGCCAGAGGATGAGCTGGCTCGTTCAGTGCAGAAGTAAGTAGAGTGTGTGGTATGGGTGTGGAATGCACCTTGGAGGACTTGCGTCCTAACCTGCTCTCTTCCCTCATCCCTGCCTCTCCTCGTCTCACAGACTTGAGGACCTGACCCTTCGAGACCTAGAGAAACAGGAACGGGAGAAAGCTGCCAATAGCTTGGAAGCCTTTATCTTTGAAACCCAGGTTGGCAGGCTGGGGCAGTACCTTCTGACCCTGGGACTCGGGTTTGAGGGTATGTGCTGAGCCCTACCCTTGGGCCTATTGCAAGTGTGCATTTGTATCTCTCTCCTAGGACAAGCTATACCAGCCCGAGTATGAGGAAGTGTCCACGGAGAAAGAGCGTGAAGAGATTGCTGGGAAACTCAGTGCTGCATCCACCTGGCTGGAGGATGAGGGCTTTGCAGCCACCACTGTGGTGAGGCGCTTCCTAGGACCTGATGGTGGGAAGGGAGCTCTTGTCCTCCTTGTCCAGCTTCAGAGAGAAGAACCGGAGTGTGAGGCCAAAACTATTTCAGGGCTGGCGGTGTAGCTCAGTAATAGAGAGCATAGTGTGCATGAGGCCCTGGGTTCAATCCCCAGCACTGCGGAAAAAAAAAAAAGAGAAAGTGAGATACAGGCAGGTGCAGGGGTGTGCATCATAGTCCCAGCTACTCAGGAAGCTGGGTCGGGAAGATCACTTGAGTCCAGGAGTTGAAGCCAGCCTGAGTAACATAGACCATCTCAGGAGAAAGTGGAGATGGGTCATGTGGGGATATAGTTCAATGGCAGAGCGTGCCTACCAGGAGAATTACTGGTGTTAATCCCCAGCACCTTGCCAGATATGGGGGAGCATGCCTATAAACCCAACACTTGGAAGGCTGAGGTGGGAGGGTTGCTTTGAGTTGAAGGCCAGCCGCAACCGTTTAGTGAGACTCTGTGTCAAAAAAATGAAGGTCCCCAGCACCAAAAAACAAAATGGATGAAGGGCTGACTCCTCAGGGTTCTCCTACCATCTCTCAAGCCCTCTGCTTATCCTCATGTCCGTCAGATGTTGAAGGAGAAGCTGGCTGAGCTGAGGAAGCTGTGCCTAGGACTATTTTTTCGGGTGGAAGAGCGCAAGAAGTGGCCTGAACGGTTGTCTGCCCTGGACAATCTCCTCAACCATTCCAGCATATTCCTCAAGTGAGTGACCTGTGCCCTTTCTGTGTCCATTCCTATCATGGCCACAGCTCCCCATCGTCCCATACTGCGCACCTCTGCTTCCTCGGCTGATCTCCTCTCTGGCTTCCAGGGGTGCCCGTCTTCTCCCAGAGATGGACCAGATCTTCACTGAGGTGGAGATGACAACGTTAGAGAAAGTCATCAATGAGACCTGGGTAATCAGTTTGTGAATATGTGACTGAACACTTAGCTGGCGCTCTGGGACCAGTGGCCAGGGGTGACAGGGATTTCTGGGCTGTGGGAAGAGACTGAGGCTGGTATGATCTCATTTGGGACAGACACCTACTTTTTCTAGAACACTCTCTGAGCCTGTCCTGGCCTCCCCCACAGGCCTGGAAGAATGCAACCGTGGCCGAGCAGGCCAAGCTTCCTGCCACAGAGAAGCCTGTGTTGCTCTCCAAAGACATCGAGGCTAAGATGATGGCGCTAGACCGTGAGGTGCAGTATCTGCTCAATAAGGCCAAGTTTGCTAAGCCTCGGCCCCGGCCCAAGGATAAGAATGGAACTCGGACAGAGCCTCCCCTCAATGCCAGTGCAAGTGACCAGGAGGAGAAGGTCATCCCACCAGCAGGTGAGGGCAGGGTGCTGGCCACAGGTGCCAGTGGGCAGGAAAAGCCCACCTTTCCCTCCTGGGGTGACTTCTTACTCCTGCTTTCCCTGCAGGCCAGGCTGAAGATGCAAAGCCCATTTCAGAACCTGAGAAGGTAGAGACTGGTAAGTTGGCGAAACCATGGTTGGGAATGGGGACATCATGTCAGCCTAGGCAGGGGGTCCACCTGTTGGCAGGCATGGAAGCTTGTTCCTGGATGGCCCTTGAAGTGTGGATGGCCATTACTTTTAAAGATTTTTTTTTTTGGGTACCAAGTATTGAACTCACAACCTTGAGTCTGCCAGGCAGGGGCTTAAGCCACTGAGCTAAATCCCCCGCCCTATTTTTTGAGACAGGGTCTCACTATGCAGTTTAGGCTGGCCTTGAACTCACTTTGTAGCCCAGGCTGGTCTCGAACTCACGAGGATCCTCCTGCAGCCTTCTGAGTGCTGGGATTACAGGTGTGCACCACAACACCCAGCTAAAAGAATTTTTAAAAAAATATTAGGCACCTAAAGCCAGGTGTGGTGCATGCCTATAATCCCAGCACTCAGGAGGCTGAGGCAGGAAGATCGTTGCAAGTTTCAAGATCGTTGCAAGACCAGCCTGGGCTACAAAGTGAGCTCAAGGCCAGCCTGAACTCCATAGTGAGACACTGTCTCAAAAAAACAAAAATAAATAAAATAAAATTTAGGCAAACAGACCTACTGTGTCCACACATTGTACAATAATTAATTAGCTGGCTCTTTATAGAAATAGTTTGCTACCCCTCCATTAACCTGCAGAGACTAAGCTACTCCTTCCAAAATGCAGGGTCTGAACCAGTGGACACTGAGCCCCTGGAGTTAGGAGGGCCTGGAGCAGGTGAGGAGTTGGAGGTGGGGGGTGTGTGGGCAGCCACTGAGCCTAAAGGGAAAATACCTGCAGAGAACTGGGGCTCCTTGCCTCTGACTAGTATCGCCAACTCCCAACAGAACCTGAGCAGGAGCAGCAGCCGACAGGACAGAAGCGGCCTTTGAAGAACGATGAACTATAACCTCCACCTCCCATCTCCCCACTCAGCCCAGCCCCTTCTGCCACCTCTATTTATTACACATCGGGGTGGGGGCGGGGGTGGGCCCAGCCTCGGGGCTTGAGTTCCTTGTCTTCACTGGGAATGGCGTTTGGGGAAGGGGCAGGTGGGGGCCACTCACCAGGTTCTTCTGGAGTAGCCCTGTGGTTAAAACCTGAATTTGTCTGGTTCCCGTCCCACCCTTACTCCCTGGTCTTCTACCCGTGTGGCCGTGCGTTTGGGGAAAATCACTAATATGTCTTAATTCTTCGCCTTGGGTAGGTGAGAGAATGGCTTCCGGGGTTGATGGAGACCTGTTAGTGGAAGGGTGTCTTGGTCACAGGAGAGCATCCTTCCTTCCGTCCTTTCCATTTTGCACCGTGAAATCGGTCTGCTTTGGGCTAGGTCTGCAGAGCCTGTCACCAGGTTTTGTTTCCGAGTGCCTATCTTTGCTCTTTTCTCCCTCCAAAATGTTCTCTTTCCCTAAATCCCACTTCCCACCTGATTCCTCTTCATTTGCTTCCTGGTGCACATCGGGTTCCTCTTTCCCCATTGCCCAAAGCCTTGCCTGTGGACTAGCTGGGGTCCATTTAAAGTATTGCCACGGCATATGAGCCCTGGTCCTGGTAGCCAGAGGAGGCAGGGACGGAGTCAGAGGGAAGCCGTGTGAGCTCCCTGAAGTGCCCATCTGTGGGCTTGGCCTGAGAAAGCCAATAGAATGATGGGTGTGGGTGCAGCACCTTGCAGGCACTCAGCGCCTTCCCAGTAGCTCGGTACTCCAGGTGGCTGTCATGAATTGTCCCCTTCTGCTGGCCTCCCCCTCCCAGGCAGAGCCTTTCCCTTGCCCTATGTGCCCCCCACTCCCCGGGCTGACCAAAATGTGCTTTCTACTGTGAGCCCCTATCCCAAGACCCCTGGGGGACGGAGAGACCATGGTGTGAATGTAAAAATGCCACAGGTGGACTTTGGCGTACAGGAAGAGGTCAGGATTGGCCTGCCTTCCGTACATTGCTCTGCTAGAACTGGGGGTACCTTACCCACTATTGCCAAGTCCTTGGGAGCCTGTCCTCCAGAATTCCGTCTGTAGTGGCAGCTGGGGCTGACTCCCAGCTCCAGGACAAGGGCAAACCTGGTTGTCAGTCATTTTGTCCCCACCCTATCCCCCCCTTTTTTTTTGCCACATTGGCAGTGAGGGATCTAAGTCCCATCTGTCCCCCCACCCCTTGTTTGAGTTCTTTCATTAGCTATTGAAGCTGAATGGACAGATTTAAATCAGATTGTACTTTGCTCCATTGTTAATTGAGAAACTGTTTCAATAAAATATTCTTTTCTATAGTTTTTGTGCTTTGATTTCTTAAGATACATTTTCTGAACACCATCTTGTTTATGCTTTTTTTTTTTTGTCTTTTTGACACAGGGTCTCACTCTGCAGTTCAGGCTGGTGTTGAACTCATGATACTGCTGGATGTAGTTAGCATACACCAGTAATCCCAGTGCTGTGGGAGCAAGTTAGATCATGTACTACAAAGAGACCCTTTCTCAAAAAAATTTTTTTGTATAATAGAATTATCTTTAAAGCTGGGTGTGGTGGCACACGCCTTTAATCCTAGCACTCGGGAGGCTGGGGCAGGAGGATCCTTGTGAGTTCGAGACCAACCTGGGCTACAAAGTGAGTTCAAGGCAAGTCTGAACTGCAGAGTGAGACCCTGTCTCAAAAAATAGGGCTGGAGATTTAGCTCAGTGGTATGAAGTGCCTGCCTTGCAAGCAGGAGGTTGTGAGTTCAATCCTTGGTACCAAAAGAAAAAAAAAATTAATGCTATCACCAAAAGATTATTAACATTTTTCTTCCGTAGAAACAAAATCTTGGGTCTCTTTTTACCTTAACACTAGATCCCAGGCAGTTTCATCGAATTTTGGGAGGGGGACCATCTCGCTGTGTTGGCCAGGCTGGCCCTGAATTCCTGGGCTCAACATTCTTGCCTCAGCCTCCTGAAGAGCTGGCACTGCAGGTATGTACTACCATGCCTAGCCTGGACTATCCATATTTAAGGCAACAGCCCCATTTTACAAATAAATTGGCAGTTCGTAGAGGTTCAGTAATTGGCCCAGGAAATCTGTTAGTTTGAAATTAATTGTGGTCCATTACCTTTCACTCTTCCTATTCTGCCACAAGAATGTTACAGAGATTAAGCATTTGTAAGATACTTGACTTGGGTAGTTCGTTAATTGGGATGAAACTATTTTACCAAAGGAAGGCATCCCATCATTAGCCATTTATATGTCCAAGGAGTTGAATATATAATGACCATAAAGGTTTTTTTTTTTCCTGAAGATCAAACTGGTCAGGCAAGTTGTGAACCTTAGGATTGTTTTCTTCTGTTTTGTTTGTTTTTTGTGTTTTTTAAGACAGGATTTCACTGTGCAGTCCAAATTGACCTTGAATTCACTTTGTAGCCCAGGCTGGCCTCAAACTCACAGCAATCCTCCTGCCTCAGCCTCCATAGTGCTGGGATTACAGGTGTGGGCCAACATGCCCAGGAAAATCTTTTTTTTTTTTTTTTTTTAATATATATATACTCAATCTTCTAGAGCAGTTTTGGTTATAGCATCATTGAGCAGGAAAAATGGACCTGCTCCCCCACATTCAAGTCTCCCCTATTGGGTACATTGACTGTCATCGGTGACCCTGTATATCTCATCATTACCCAGAACTCTGTGTGGGTAACAATTCTGTGTGGTATTGTAGAGGTGGGTGGTAAGGTCAGGAGACTTTTACTAAAACCCGTAGGATGTACAACACCAAGACTGAACTCTGATGTACACTCCTGGCTAGGGAATAATGTGTCAATGTAGGCTCATTGATTGTGACAGTGTGGGATGGTAGGGGGGTTGTACATGTGTGGAGGCAGCTGATATATGGGAACTCTGTGTGTTCTGCTCAAGTTTGCTATGAAACTAAAACCGCTTTAAAAAAAAAAAAAAAAGCATTTGCAGAGCATGGTAGCACATACTTGTAGTTCTAGCTACTTGGGAAACTGAGTCTGGAGGGTCACAAATCCAGGAATTAAGAACCAACCTGGGCAACAGCACAATCCTCACAAACATCTGTGTGTCTATGTATAGAATTTTATTTTATTTTATTTTATTTTTTGGTACAGGTAATTGAACTCGGGACCTTGTGCTTGTCAGGCAAGTGCTAATGCCACTGAGCTATATCCCCGGCCCTTACATAGCGTCTTAATCACAAACACACACCACACCAAGACTTAGGAAATCTAAAACAATGCCAGCAGGGAAAATTACAATAACAAATACCTATGTTTAAAAAGAAATAGCAGCCGGGCGTGGTGGCACACGCCTTTAATCCCAGCACTCGGGAGGCTGAGGTAGGAGGAGCGTTGTGAGTTTCAGGCCAGCTTGGGCTACAATGCGAGTGCAAGGCCGGGCTGAGCTACACTGCAACCCTGCCTCAAAAAATCAGGGCTGGGAGTTTGGCTCAGAGGCACTGGGGATCAAACTCATAGCCTTGTGCCTGCCAGACAGGCAGCTTAAGCTGCTGAGCCCAGCTCCCAGCCCTACTTTTTGTTTGAGGCAGGGTCGCACCGTGTAGCTCAGGCTGGCCTTGCACTGGCGTTGTAGCCCAAGTGGGTCTCAAACTCACAACGCTCCTCCTACCTCAGCCTCCCGAGTGCTGGGATTAAAGACGTGTGCCACCACGCCCAGCCTTTCTTTTTTTCTTTTTTCTTTTCTTTTTAAACAGGATCTCATTATATATTCTAGGTGGTTCTTGAACTCACTATGTAACCCAGTCTGGCCTTGAACTTGTGGGTATCCTCCTGCCTCAGCCTCCAGAGTGCTGGGATTACAGACCTGTGCCACCATGGACAGCTAAAATTGGGATTTTTGTCCAATATTTTTCTCACTTAATTTCCACAGCAGTACTCAGGCAGGTTACATAGTCATATTTTTTGTGATGCAACTAAAATGGAATAATCTAGGGCTGTAACTCAGCATGACTCATGCTGAAAGGTTGAGGATTTTTCCTAGTTTGTGCTGCACATGTTGAAGCTCTGTTCACTGCCTTCCCCGAGTGAGTTCAGAGCCCGGGGCGGGGTCTCTGTCCTCCTGCTCCATGCTGTCCCTTTCTCAACTGGAGAACCGGGCCCTTCCCCTCCCAGCCTACCTTTGCTAGTGCAGTCCCATTGTTCTCCCGCTAGAGGGAGCGCCTAGCATGCCACATTTGAACTATGGCTCTGTCTAGTGTCTGGTCCTTAATAGCAAGCAAAGTCCCAGACCTAGCAAAAAGCAGCTTTCAGAAAAAAGAGTGTTTCAGCCCTCAGAGCTCAAAGTCAACTCTGTGAGAAAGGTTTATGCTAGGGCTGGGCCACAACTCACTTAGCAGTGTGCTTGCCTAGCATGTGCAGGGCTCTAAGCCTGATCCCCAATACAGTAGTAGAAAAAAAAAATGCTATAATAGAAAAAAATCAAGATATCAAAGTGTTTAGATGGTATGAATTTTACAGAGACTTTGTTCAGAAAATTACAGAGCATTTGTCTCTGACTGCTGTGTATTTTACAGAGAATTTGTTCGGTACTGAACACTAACTGGGTACAGTTGTACATGGGGCATAATCCTTTCTAGTGTGGACGCTGACAAATTTTAAGTAACTTCAATTTAGCCAGGTTTGGTGGTGCACATCTGTAATTCCAGCATTTGGGAGGCCAAGGCAGGAGGATCACCAAGCGTACGAGGCCAGCCTGGATTACATAGTAAATTCAAGACCAGTGAGACCATGTCTCAAAAAAAAAAAAAAAAAAGGTTCAGGTAAGAATCATTGGGTGAAAGATCATTGGAATGGAGTTATTGTTTGTTTGTTTTAGTTTTTGTTTTTTTGAGACAGGATCTTGCTATGTATCCCAGGCTGGCCTTAAACACATAGTGATCCTCCAGTCTCAGCCTTCTGAGTGTTGGAATTACAGGCATGTCCACTACTCCAGGCTGTTAGCATGATTTTTTTAAAAAAATTTAAGGGCTGGGAGTTTGGCTCTGTGGCTTAAGCGCCTGCTCTGGCAGATGTGAGGTTGTGAGTTCAATCCCTGGTGCTGCAAAAAAAAAAAAAAGAAGAAAAAAAAATAAAAAATAAAAAAATTTAATTTCTTTTGGTACTGGGAATCAAACTCAAGACCTTTCACTTGCTAGGCAGGCACTGTGCTGCTGAGCTATATCCCTGGCCCCATTTTTAAAAATCTTTATATACATTTTATTAGTGACCCATAGATTAATTTTTTTTTTTTTTTTTTTTTTTTTGCAGCACCGGGGATTGAACTCACAACCTCACGCCTGCCAGAGCAGGCGCTTAAGGCACTGAGCCAAACTCCCAGCCCTGATTTTTTGAGGCAGGGTCGCACTATGTATCTCAGGCCGGCCTTACGCTCGCGCTGTAGCCCAAGCCCGCCTCGAACTCACAACACTCCGCCTACCTCATCCTCCCGTGTGCTGGGATTAAAGGCGTGCGCCACCACGCCCGGCTAGATTAATTTTTTTAATTTAAAAATTTCATTAGTACATGTTCAGAGTAGGGAATTGGTATGGGTACACAACACATCTCAGTTATTTTTTCCCCTTTCCCCCACCTCCCATTGTGTGATCTTTATTGCAAAAACAATCAAACAAATCCATACTGAGGGATATTCTGTGAAATGACTGACCTGAGGTCTTGAAAAATAAATTTAAAAAAAAATTTTTTTTGTGGTATTGGAGATTAAAACCTTTTGCAGTGAGCTACAGCCCCAGCTCTTTTTCTTTTTTCTATTTTGAGACAGGGTCTGGCTAAATCACTCAGGATTGAATTTGAAGTTGTGATCTTCCTGCCTCAGCCTCCCAGAGTACTAAAATTACAGGGATGTGCCAGCAGCCTGGCTCAAATCATACTTTTAATGAGTCACAGGTTAAAGGCCCACAGTATTTTTCCTCTGTCCCTATGGTGATTAGCTTGGTTTGATCTCATCTCTGCCTCCTGCCTTCCAGGATCAGCCTCCAGAATCTAAAAGATCTTTGCTCTCAATTTTGGAATACTTACCATCCTTTCAGCCTTTCTTCTGTGGCACTGGTGTGATAAAGAAAAAATTCTGAGGCACCCTAAATTCAACTACAAAGGCAAGAGGATGGAGGAGGAGAGTGATAAGAAAAGTTAATCAGCTAACAGTTTCAGGCCAAAAGAACAAAAACTGCTCCACGTTCCTGAACACACCTTGAAACCTTACTTCAGATCTCCCAGAGCCCCACCATCACAGCACCATCCCGTTCTGTTTCCAGCCACCCCGATCCAGCAGTAACCAGTATTTCTTATAGGCTGTCCTTGTATTCCCAAACTTTGCCTGTTTTGAAGTGTTCCACTTGTCTTATCTATGGCTGATGTAGGTTCAATGCAAACAATTTATGCTTTATTTTTTTGAGACAGGGTCTTACTATGTAGCCCAGGCTGGCCTCGAACTCATGGTAATCCTCCTGCCTCAGCCTCTGTAGTATTGGGAATCCAGGTATGCACCACTGCACCTGGTTTATTTGTGCTTTCTCATTCCAAATTTCAAATACTCTGGTTTAGCCAGGCGTGATGGTGCATGCTTATAATCTCAGTACTCGGGAGGCTGAGGCAAGAGGATTGTTGCAGTTCAAGACCAACCTGGGCTCCAAAGTGAGCTCAAGGTCAGCCTGAACTGCATAGTGAGACCCTGTCTTAAAAAGACAAAATTAATTAATTAATTAAATAAAATAATAAAATAAAATACTCTGGTTTCAGCCTGTAATCCCAGCACTCAGGAGGCTGAGGCAGGAGGATCATTGCAAGTTCAAGAGCAGCGTAGGTTACAAAGTGAGCTCAAGGCTAGCCTGTACTGCATAGCAAGACCCTGTCTCAAAAGCAGACCAAAAAAAAAAAAAAAAAAAAACTTTGGCTTTTTAAATCAGTAGATGTTTTCCCAGCTGCTACCTAGTCTTGCTGTGGTGGTGCAGGAATTTGTTTCAGTATGAGTCTTTTTCTGGCTAACGTGTAATAGGACAAAAAATTCTCTTATTTTATTTTATTTTATTTTATTTTATATTTCATTTATTTATTTTGTCTTTTTGAGACAAACTCTCACTATCCAGTTCAGGCTGGCCTGGGGCTCACTTTGTAGCCCAGGCTGGTCTCAAACTTGCAATGATCATCCTGCCTCAGCTTCCCTAGTGTCAGGATTAAGGCATGTGTCACCATGCCTGCTGCGAATTCTCTTATTTTAGAGATCTGTCTTGAATTCGGTTTAACAGATGAAAACCACGTTGTGAGGAACTCTAAGGTAGATTTTCTGAGGTCTCCTCTTACATCATCTATTGAGTCCTGAAGACAAACTATGACATTGGTAAAAATAAAAAGAGGGGCCTACAGATTGAAGTGGGTTCAAAAGTCAGACATGGCTGCCTACGGCTACAAACCAAGCTCTTAAGGAGGCTGAGACAGGAAGATCACCAGTTCCAGGCCAGCCTGGGCGACATAACAAAACTCAATCTCAAAATAAAAAATAGATGGGGCTGGGGCTGTTGGTCAGTTGTAGAGCACCCCTGGGGTTGATCACCAGTACAGGAAAAAACAACAACATAGGGAGTTTATGATTCGCATTTGAGGTTTACTTAGGGTCTTGTCCTTTATTTTATTTAATTAATTCATTTATTTTTGCGGCACCAGGGATCGAACTCGCAACCTCGCGCCTGCCAGACAGGCGCTTAAGCCACTGAGCCAAACTCCCGGCCCTAGTTTTATGTTTTTTGAGACAGAGTCGCACTATGTAGCTCAGGCCAGCCTTGTGCTCACGTTGTAGCCCAAGCTGGCCTCGAACTCAGAACGCTCCTCCTACCTCAGCCTTCCGAGCGCTGGGATTACGGGCGTGCGCCACCACGCCGGGCAGGGGCTTGTCCTTTAAACACTATGGCTAAGCCGGGCGTGGTGGCGCACGCCTTTAATCCCAGCACTCGGGAGGCTGAGGTAGGCGGAGCGTTGTGAGCTCGAGGCCGGCTTGGGCTACAACGCGAGCGCAAGGCCGGCCTGAGCTACACAGTGCGACCCTGCCTCAAAAAACCAGGGCCGGGAGTTTGGCTCAGTGCCTTAAGCGTCTGCCCTGGCAGGTGCGAGGTTGTGAGTTCAATCCCCGGTGCCGCAAAAAAAAAAAAAAACACTATGGCTATATTATCTCTGCCATGAACAGCCCGACTATAGGTTAACATTTCAAATTGTGCTAAAAACTGCATTTGTTTTGTACAGGAAATACTCTGCTCCTACAAGACTTTTTCCAGACTTGGGAAATTGTTGCAAACAACGATAGTTACTTTAGTATTTATTCCCCATGTGTTTGGTAGTGGGAGGTACTCACTAGAAACTGATTTGTCCAACGCAATTGGTTAAGAAGTGAACCTAAGAGCCAGGCATAGTGGCGCACGCCTGTAATCCCAGCACTTGGGAGGCAGAGGCAGGAGGATTGCCTCGAGTTCAAGGCCAGCCTTGGCTACAAAGTGAGTTCAAGGCCAGCCTGAACTACACAGCGAAAGCCTGTCTCAAAAAGACAAAAAAAGAAGTGGATCTAGCCGACCATGTTGGTGCATGCTCCTAATCCCACTACTCGAGAAGCTGAGGCAGGAGGACCTTTGAACTGCATAGCAAGATACTGTATCAAAAAAAAGTGAACCTATGTTACCCAGCCCCAGGGGACGCTGCCTTTGTGCTAGGAGCAGCGCAACCTGCAGGACTAAGAGCACTTTCCTGGAGGAGGACCGCCTCCGGGTTCTGGGCGGGTCCAGTTGGAGGCCAC
Organism: Dasyprocta punctata; assembly: GCA_004363535.1. Taxonomy (NCBI): domain Eukaryota; kingdom Metazoa; phylum Chordata; class Mammalia; order Rodentia; family Dasyproctidae; genus Dasyprocta; species Dasyprocta punctata. The sequence goes on along the minus strand of RJWM01018341.1, from coordinate 20,586 downwards.
GCCCTTACCCCCGCGCATGCGCAGCACCAGCCGTCCTGGCCCCGCCCCATTTCAGTCGGCCTCCCGCTCTGTCCAGGTAGGGGGAGTGGGAAGCGGAGGGGCGTCAGGGGAAACCGGGCCCAGCGTCTCAGGTGCTGGGGCTACCCTGCTGGCGAAGCCTAGCTTCCAGGAGGACCCAGGACTGTTTCTGCCGCTGCCCCTTCTGGGGTGCGGGGCAGTTCCTGGGCCTGGGGACCGCCGAGGCGCTGACACCCGCCTTTAATCCGCGTAGCCCTGCGGTCTCCACGCCTCTCTGCCGCCGAGCCTGGGGCGTCCCCGCCCCGAGTCAGGGGTCCTGAGGACACGCGCTGGCCGGGTGCCTTCTGCGTTCTCGCCGCGGGCTCCTCTGCCAGGGCGCCTACGTGCGCCCGCCCGTGCCTTCTGCTCCAGTCGCGCCCGGCCAAGCGGAAAGCCGGCCGCGTTGCTGGCCTGGGAAACGGGGCGCACGGCCTCTCCCGCGCTCGGTCGTCCGGGGCCCGGCAGACGGAAGCCCGCGCTGACGTCTTGCCGGGTAATGGGCACCCGGAGGCAGCTCTGAGGGCCCCATGGAGACCTCGGCCCCGCGTGGAGCTTTCCGCGTGACGCTGTGGGGCGATGAGAGGGGCTTCTCCCTGCTTCTCATTCTGCAACTACAGGAGACCCTCTTATCCATGGTTTGGTGCACGTTACTGAGATCAACTAAAGTGGTAAAATATGAAATGGAAAATTCCAGAAATAAACAGTTCATAAATTTGAAGTATATTGCTATGTTGTTGTTAATCTCTTCCTATGCCTAACTTATAACCTTTACCATAGGTGTGTATAATTAAATTAATATATATAAATATATCTACGAATCTATATATATGTATGTTACTATCCTTGGGAGGGGTGGGATGTACCCCGAAGTATAGAGCGGCACTCCCGTGTCAGCCCCGTTATGTGCTCAGCATTGAGTGAGGTCAGCTCTAGAAGACTTGGAGATGCACTTGCTGGGATATTATGTCTGACTGAAGGACGGACAGAGTGTGTGTAGAAGCGGATCTAGTGCTTACTGCAGTGCTGGCAACCAGGAAGCCCTCAATAGCCCTTCTCTGAGTGAGTTTAAGATTTGAGGACTGAGGAAGCTGGGCTGGATAGAGAGGGCTGCTCTGCTCATCTCACCCTTGCCTCCCCTGGGCGCCTGCAAATAAAAGTAATTAGGTTGAACTTTTAATCACAGCTGGTTTCCCAGGCAGGCAGACGTGGAAAAGGAGGGAAAGACAGAAATCCTGGGAACGTGGGGTGCTGAACAGGCTGGCCTGTCTCTTTCTGGGAGCCCCCTCCCAACCCTGCAGTTTGGCTGTCAGTAATCTGTTTTCTTTTCTCTCTCAGGACACTGGGTTCCCTAGGAGAGGCCCCAGGCTTAATAATTGTCCAGAAGGCAGCTATAAAGGGAGCCTGGGAGGCTGAGTGGAGGAGGGAGCAGAAAAAAGACAACTCAGCAGATCTGGGTACTGAGAGCTGAAAGCAGGAGCTTGGTCAGAGGCTGTGTGTCCTGCCTGGCGGGACCTGCTCTTTCCTACCATGGCGGGCCAAGGCTATGGCTACTACCGCACTGTGATCTTCTCAGCCATGTTTGGGGGCTACAGCCTGTACTACTTCAACCGCAAGACCTTCTCCTTTGTCATGCCAGCATTGGTGGATGAGATCTCTTTGGACAAGGATGATTTGGGTGAGCCCTGAAGGGCAGGGTGGTGGATCCTGGGACCCAGAACTCACAGCTCACACAGAGTGTGACTGTGCGGTGTGCACAGGCATGCAGTGTGGAGGGTCTGCACAGCAGGGCTGGGCCAGCCACTGTGTGCCAGTGGGTGTGGGTAAAGGACTGAGGAGGGTGGTTGTCTGGTGTGGATCTGCCCCTGATCCACCTGTGTCTGCACAGGCAGTATTCACGTTGTTTGGGGGCCTCTGGGCAAAGTTTCTCCACTGTGCACTCCTCCTGCAGCACGTTGAGGCTGCAGGAGAAGTGCTGGCTGCTGCCGCAGGGAGCATGGGGAAGTTGCTGGTTTCATGTGGCCTGGCATGCTACCCTTCAGGCGGAACAAGATCCCCATGCAGACCTGAAGCCCTGAAGCCCGTGTTCAGAGGTGGGGCAACAGAGCTGCCTGATGCCTTGGACCGGCATCCAGGGTGAGGCAGGAGCTCAGGTATATGCAACTCCCACAGACAGAAACTGCTTCCTTTTCATCCCCAGCAGCTGCAGCTGGGCTCTCTAGCAGGGGCGAAATCCAAAGTCAGCCTAGGGCTAGTGCTGCTGGTGGGCAGGAAGGAGCAGTAGCAGAGGCAGCATCACCAACTGCAGTTTTTTTGGGCTCTTGTTCCTCAGGGAAGGAACCTGTCGTACCCTGCCGGGCTCCTCCACACACCTGACCCCATGCCTTCCTCCACCCTTCCTGTGCCTCTGCCCTGCCCCTAACCCCCCAGGTGTCCTGCTCCCTGCTCCCCTCAGGACTCATCACCAGCAGCCAGTCGGCAGCTTATGCCATCAGCAAGTTTGTGAGCGGGGTGCTGTCCGACCAGATGAGTGCTCGTTGGCTCTTCTCCTCCGGGCTACTCCTGGTTGGCCTGGTCAATGTAGTCTTTTCCTGGAGCTCCACAGTACCTGTCTTTGCTGCTCTTTGGTTCCTTAACGGCCTGGCGCAGGGGCTGGGCTGGCCCCCTTGTGGGAAGATCCTGCGGAAGGTGAGTGCTTCCAACAAGCCTGCTGGGTTGGCATAGAGCAGTGATGGTGAACCTTTTAGAGCTGCAGCAGGTTTGCCACCACGTCATAGAGGATACCTTGTGTGCATGTGGGAGCACCCTTTCTGACCCCGCTGCAGCAGGTTCCTCAGGAGTTCCCAGCCAGCTCCTATTGCTTGTCAAGATATTTTAGGAGGTGGGAGGATCAGGTGGCAGATGAGGGAATTGGCCCTGCCAAGAAGCACCCTCTCCCTCATCCCTGTAATGTGAGCTCCTGAATCTCCCCGACATGAGTGTAGCCTTATATGCGTGTCGGCAGCTTGGCACCCACTCTCTTCTCCCTCTGCCTCACAGTGGTTTGAGCCATCTCAGTTTGGCACCTGGTGGGCCATCCTGTCAGCCAGCATGAACCTGGCTGGAGGGCTGGGTCCAATCCTGGCCACCATCCTTGCCCAAAGCTACAGCTGGCGCAGCACGCTGGCCCTATCTGGGGCACTGTGTGTGGTTGTCTCCTTCCTCTGTCTCCTCCTCATCCACAATGAACCTGCTGATGTTGGACTACACAACCTGGACCCTACTCCCTCCAAGGGCAAGAAGGGTGAGCTGCCACCCAAGCCAACTGCCAGGGCACCTCATACCTCACTGATTTTGTCAGGATGTTGTTGACTACACTTACACCTTGTCCTATGCTAGCCAGTAAATATAAAGAAGGGGTAGCCATGGAAGTTGCATGGGGAATAAATAAAACTGCAACAGCCAACAGGTGCTGTGACTCATGTTATATTCTGTCCTTCCTTGAATCAGCAGACTTCCTGTTTCAGAGCACATCCTAAGTGTTTTGGGTGCCTAAGTGGTGTGCCCTAGTTCTGTTTCTCCTTCATTCATTGAGACTTGCAGTGGGGTTGGCAAGCAGGGGTGTAAGGGAATACCTCAAATGGACCTGGCTATGCCCATGGACTCTGCCTATGACTGGTTAATGAGTGGTGGGGGGCAGGGCAGCAAGAGCAGAGCCTAAGGCTTGTCTCATCCCACCTCCAGGTTCCTCGAAAGAGGACAGTACCCTAAGGGAGCTGCTCCTGTCCCCCTACCTGTGGGTGCTCTCCACAGGCTACCTTGTGGTGTTTGGAGTAAAGACTTGCTGCACAGATTGGGGCCAGTTCTTCCTTATCCAGGAGAGAGGACAGTCTGCCCTTGTGGGTAAGATGACTACCATGGCATAAAAGCAGGAACCCAGGCAGGAGATGAGCAATCCAGGACCTTGTTTCCTTGTTTCATCCTGTTTACTTTTCCCTGTGACTGGTCAGACTTGGGGCTCAGTAACTTCATTGTACGACAACCCTAATATGTAACAACTTTCTACCCTACCTTCCCCTTTCCCCACAACTCCCTTCTGCAGGTAGCTCCTACATGAGTGCCCTGGAGGTTGGGGGTCTTGTGGGCAGCATCGCAGCCGGCTACTTGTCAGACAGAGCCATGGCAAAGGTAAGCAGACAGGAGAGGAAGGAGAGCCCCTCTGGGTCTTCCAGGGTGGCTGGGGCAGACACAGGAGTAATGGGAGTGCTGGGACATGGGCCTGGTGGCATGTGTGGGTTTTGGTTGGATAAGGTGGGAATGATTCTGGACTTAGGGATATGGATATAAGGCTGCTGGAGAGAGAGTTTTAACAGAGCTCAGGGATAATTTCTCTCAGCCTAGCTATAGGCTTCTCCACTGCTCCAGGAAAACCGGGGGCGGTGGTAGACTGGGTGCAGCTCCCCAGCACGTGTTCCAGGCCTGTGCCAAGGTGGAGGGAGGGTGTGGAATTTGGCCTCAGGACGTGAGTAGCTCTCAGGGCCACCCAGAGCTGTATGGAGCCAAGAACTGTGATGGGATTGCCAAAGATCTGACAGCAGAGGCCCTCTTGTGTCAGAGTCCAGAGTGGGTGTCTAACGCCCTTGGGACCTGTCCCCACAGGCGGGGCTGTCTGTCTATGGGAACCCTCGCCATGGCCTGCTGCTGTTCATGATGGCTGGCATGACCGCGTCCATGTACCTCTTCCGGGTAACAGTGACCAGTGATTCCCCCAAGGTAAATACGGAGAGCCTGGGCCATTGACTGTCACCATCTCCCTGTTCCTGTCTGGGCCAGTCCTTTCCTGCCTGATTTCCATTTTCAGTTGTTTGCACTTCAGCTCTTCTTTGTATTTTAGTTCCTCTGCTCCACTCTGGGTCTGCTTTTCTTCTCTTCCCTCTGTTCCTCTAGGAAGATGCTTTCTGGACTCCAGCTCTTCACCCTCTTGCTGAGCTCACAGGCTTTACGGAACAGGAGGTGCCTTAAACATATCTCTAGTTTTTCCCTGATTTTTCACATCTTTGTTCTTGCGCCCTGCCTTGTCCCCAGCCAATCCAGCTCGTGTAAATTCTCAAATAGCATCTGAATCAAGAGGGATGGCTCCTGTAGCTCTCCTCCCTCCCCACCTACTCTCGGGCTGGCTCAGAGCCCCACTGCCCCGCCATTCTGGCTCTGCACTATCAGTTATAATGGGGGAGAGGGGCAGGGAGAGCCATCTGCTGTCCCTCTATTACTGTTTGTTCCTGGGAGCCCAGCATTAGTATCTCCTCTGGCAGGGGCACACAGATAGGGCGCAGGCTTTCTGACAGAATGCCACTGTGGCTTGCCTTGCAGATCTGGATCCTGGTACTGGGTGCTGTGTTTGGCTTCTCCTCTTATGGTCCCATTGCCTTGTTTGGAGTCATAGCCAACGAATGTGCCCCTTCCAACTTGTGTGGCACCTCTCATGCCATTGTAGGACTAATGGCCAATGGTAAGTGATATTTTCTAGAGTACCTCCCTTGCAACCTCTCTGCCATGCTACAGGCAAAAGCAGCCCACCTGCTTTGCCCTCATAAGGGCTCAAGCTCTTCCCTCCTCTCTGATAGTGGGTGGCTTTCTGGCCGGGCTGCCCTTCAGCACCATCGCCAAACACTACAGTTGGAGCACAGCCTTCTGGGTGGCGGAAATGATTTGTGCAGCCAGTACAGCTGGTTTCTTCCTGCTCCGAAACATCCGCACCAAGATGGGTCAAGTGCCTAAGAAGGCAGAGTGAAGAGTGCTGGCTCTGGAGTACCCTGTCACCTGTGACTACCCTGCACACTCAGGGGTGCAGCATGGGGGGCTGCCCCGGCTGGTGCTGAGCCTTTCATGTTCCATCTCTATACCTTGTCGTTCACCCAGGTGGCACTGGAAGTTATCAATAGCTAATGAGATGTCAGCTCCCCATCCTGTGCTCTATTTAAAAGACAACCTTTGTTCTTGGACTCCATTAGCTATTTCCTACTAATTAGTTCATTTCCAAATGAACAGGAAACTGGATGTGGATGTCTCCTTACGCTTTTGTCTCTCCTCAGCCTTGTCCTACCCCCATCTTACCCATCCCCATCTTACCCATCCCCATCTGAGCTAAGGCTGTCCTGTCCCTGCAGCTGCAGGGCACTAATGATTTGTGACTTCCGCTGTGCCGTGAGGCCTCCCGGCAGTGCACAACAGCTTCTGCTAATACCTGAGTCTTGAAGAGAGGAGGCCTCTCTGGGTGCAGGAGGGGAACCAACGGGAGGGTAAGATGACTTGTTATAGAAGGATTAAAACTAGATTTGATACAAAATAGTGACTCATTCTTTCAAAAGGGATAAAATAAGTCAGAGATAGCTTTCCTTGGGAAATTAATCTTGTCAGTATGTGGACATTTCCCTAAAATGGGAAAGCAGAAGTGTGGCTAACGCCTTCAAGCTCATGGCTTCTCTGTCTTTAGCAGGACACTTGCATGATTGTTTTACAGAGACAAAACTATTGGAATGTAGGCAAATTAAATAACTTGGCCGGAAGTCATACAATAGTACTTTGACGGCAGTATGGTCAGAAAGCATGGATCCAAGTTTGGGCTAGTTAATAACTAGCTGGAGACGGTGGGCACAGTCTGGTGAGGCACAGTCAATCTGTACTTGCTAACTCATATAAGAGAACAAACCCCCTAAGGGTGGATGAAGATGAAGTGAGATAAAGCAAGAAAGGCTTGCTGTTAAGTCCTAGACAAATGTTCCGTGTCCATCACCACTGCCACCTCAACCCAGGAAAGCAGCGGATCTGGGATAACATCCAAGACACCTGATTCAAGTGTTATAGTCATTCACTCAGTGAACATACTTGCTTTGTTTTCTACTGAAACACAGTCTCTCAGCTTCTCAGAATTCCCATACCATTTGTCTCTCCCTCCCATGCCTTTCCTTAAAACCATCAGTTATGACAGGAAACACTGGATCAAAGGAATGTTTATTACAGCACTTATGGGCCTCCTGCCTCCATAAATAAATCTGTACAGAACTGGAAAGTAGGACCACAATATATACAGAAGGGAAACATGGCGTTAAGGCTCAAGGATCGATACGTGTCAGGCTCAGCAGTTTCCGTTTTCAAGTACACTAGCAAGGTTGCTGGGCTGGAGTAGAAACCGCGGGACCCCTGCTATAAGACTAATCTGAATTTGGAAATCCGATGTAGGTTTAGCCTATGACCCTGGTCCAAAAGTCCCAGCCTTCTCTGCTACTTCCAGAGCTAGCTTCAGGTTTTGATCGAACAGCTCACACCTAGGCCAGCCAGAGGAGACACACAAAAAAAAGAAATCGTTGAGACCTAAGGCTCTCTCTCCATTCTGCATAGACACGGTCAATGGAAATACCACTTGATGGACACAGACTCCAAGAAGAGAAATCTTTGTAAATTCTCTGAATAAATAAAGGGTTGGCTGAGCATGGTGGCTCACGCCTGTCATCCCAGCACTTGAGAGACTGAGGCAGGAGGATTACTTTGAGTTCAAGACCAGCCTAGACTACATAGTGAGACTGCCTTGAAAATAAATAAGTAAATAAATTAATAAATAAAAATAAAGGGCTAGTCACTGTTGTCTTACTTAAAAGTAATATTTTGCTATACTTGTAGTGACTTTCGGGGGAGTAGGGCCACCTACCTGATGGGCATTTCCAGAGAGTAGAATGGATTCTTGAGGGCAAAATCTGAGTAAATCTCATAAATTTTTCGGAGAAGAGAATCGATTCCAGCTTGCCTAGGATCTGCCAACACCACAAATTTGATCCCTGGATAGAGGCCAGAAATTAGTTATCAAAGGTACCATCAAATAATGCCATCCTATATTTCTATAGTACTTTCAATTTTGTAAAAGTATTATCATAAAACCTTTTTTTTCCATATTGCTACATGAAGAAAAGGCAAAACTTCAAATTTACAAAAGAGATCAGAGAAATAAAGTGACTTTTATTACACCCAGGTGCCTGAGAGACCAGGCTTTGAGTTCGGCCACTTACTCCCAGTCTTGGAATCCCTCAGCAGAAAGAGTGCAAGCAGAGAACAAACTTAGGCAGTTTTCAGTCATCTACATTAAGGGAGAGCTGCAATAACACAATCCAAAGGCAATTTGCATTCTTTTTTTTTTTTTTTTTTTTTTAAGACAAAGTCTTGCCAGGTGGTAGAGGCTGGCCTTGAACTCACTATGTAGCCCAGGTTGGCCTCAAACTTGCAGTAATCCTGCCTCAGCCTCCCAAGTACTGGAATTATCCAAAAGCCATTTTTGTTTGACTTTTTAAATTTCATTTTGGAACATGTGTGCAACATTATCATCCAGTTTTATCTGAATCCAGGATGAACAGTCATGTGATGTGGATTAAAATGAGCTTCAGATTAAATATTTGCTTTGGAGTCTTGAAGCAAACAATAAATGTGTCAACCCGGCATAGTGGCACATGCCTTCAATCCCAGGGAGGCTGAGGCAGGAGGATCGTTGTGAGTTCAAAACCAGCTTGGGCTACAAAGTGAGTTCAAGGTCAGCCTGAACTGCATAGTGAGACCCTGTCTCAAAAAAATAGGGCCAGGGATTTAGCTCGGTGGTGTAAGTGCCTGCCTGGCAGACGTTAGGTTTTGAGTTCGATCCTCAGTACCAAAAAAACAAACAAAAAAAACAATAAATGTGTCTATATAACTGTTCTGGGAAAACCTGACACTCCCCTTCCTTACTCTTCAAAGCTGTCTTTGGTCCTTAGTGGAGCCTGTCCCATCTATCCCCGTGGCCCATCTGAAGGCATACCTGTCAGCGTCTGGAAGCAGTGCAGTTTGAATGTGTCTGTCTCCAGCATTTCAATGCCTGAGCTTCCCTGTTCAGGGGACAGCTGGGAGCCAATGGCAAAGAGCCTATAATGCAAAGGAAGCAAAGGAGGCAAAGCTGGGAAAGCACCCCAATGCTGTACGGGAAAAGTGCTTCTCAAACTTTTCCACTGACATCATCCTATCTGCTGAGTTTATTTATTTGGTACCTGGAAGCAAACTCAGGACCTTGTGCTTGCCAGGCAGGCGCTTGTGCTGCTAAGCTATATCCCCAGCCCTCATTTATTTATTTTTGTAGTACTGGAGCTTGAACCCTGGGCCTTTGCACATAACTACACCTCCAGTGCATTTTCTTTTTTTCTGTTTTTCTTTTTTTTTTTTTGCAGCACTGGGGATCGAACTCATAGCCTCACACCTGTCAGACAGGCACTTAAGCCACTGAGCCAAACTCCCAGCCCTAGTTTTTTGAGGCAGGGTCGCACTGTGTAGCTCAGGCTGGCCTTGCGCTCACGTTGTAGCCCAAGCTGGCCTCGAACTCACAATGCTCCGCCTACCTCAGCCTCCCAAGTGCTGGGATTAAAGGCGTGCGCCACCATGCCCGGCTCCCAGTGCATTTTCTATTCATCCATTCTGAGATAGGGTCTCACTAAGTCACTAAATGGCCCAGGCTGGGCTTGAACTAGTCATCATCCTGCCTCAGTCTTACAAAGCGCTGGAATCACAGGCAGGCACCACCACACTCGGCAGAGGAATTCATTTTACAGACTGGTACAGGAAGGGGAGAGTGTGGACCGCCTGGTAGCAGGGTCAACATTTCTTTTAAATTCATTCGATTTCTGCATACATTTTTTTTTTTTTTTTTTTTTTTTTGCGGCACCGGGGATTGAACTCACAACCTCGCGCCTGCCAGGGCAGGCGCTTAAGGCACTGAGCCAAACTCCCAGCCCTGGTTTTTTGAGGAAGGGTCGCACTATGTAGCTCAGGCCGGTCTTACACTCGCGTTGTAGCCCAAGCCGGCCTCGAACTCACAACGCTCCGCCTACCTCAGCCTCCCGAGTGCTGGGATTAAAGGCGTGCGCCACCACGCCCGGCTTCTGCATACATTTTACTACGAAATACTTTACACCAAAAACTGGTAAAATGCACATTCTGGAGAACATTTGCATGCTTATTTAGCTCGCAGCTAAGCCTATACCAGCATATCTCATACCATGACTGACAGGAGGAAAATATTTTTGAAAAGGTCATTTAGTTCAATTGCCTAATTTTTGAAGTATATGGAGTAATAATTCTAAAATACTTTACTGATGCAATTTACATATCACAAATTCATCCATTTAAAGGGTACAATCCAATGTTTTAAGTATATAAAGAACTCGGGCAGCCATCCCCCAAATTCTAAGGCATTTTCTAATATTTTAGAATACTTTCATCTCTGGCAGTCATGCCCTATCCTCCTCAACCCCACCCAACCTCCCAACAATTGCCTTATTTTAAAGATGAAGAAACAGGTCTAGAGAGGAGAAACTAACTTAGGCAAGATCAGCATTGTCAGTCAAGTTTGGGCATACTAGACAAGTTGTTTTTCTTTTCACAAATAGCCACAGAACCATACTAATCCAACCAGTTTAGCACCAGGCGAAGTCCAATATACAGAGGGAAGAGAGGGGACTCACGAATGAAACATGGAGGCCAGCATGAGCTTCTCATTGGAGGTGAGGCGGGGCCGGCCGAAGCGAATGGACACCGGGAAATTAGCAGGGTTACCCAGATACTCCAGCACTTCCTTCCCGTCGGCCGTGTACTTGCCGTTCACGTCTATGCCATTGATGGCCAGTATTGCATGGCCCACTGCAGAGGCGAGGCCAAAGGTCAGCGAGGCTCCAGCCCCAGGACTCCACCGAGGGCACAAGGGGTCCGGCGCACCCCACCCGCCCCCACCTCGGCACCTGCACCCCTGCCCACTTCCGAAGCACGGGGACCCGCCCCCGAGCCTAGCCCACCCCGGATGCCGTCCCGCTGGCCGAAGGCAACCAGCACACGCTCATCGTGCAGCTTGAGCAGCAGATCCAGCGGGTAACTGAAAGTTTTCTCAGCCTCAGCCCGCGGCGCGTAACTGTCGTGCTGATAAATCAAGCCGCCAGCTTTGTTTACCACATACACACTAAAAATTGCCATTGCTGTCGCGGCGGCGTCGACACCGGATGTGAACTCTTTCCCGAGGGCCCCGCCTCGGAAGTGGTGTCAAAAGACCGTCGTAGACTTCCGTCCCAACCTTTTACCTGCGCTTGCGTACTTGGGGTTACCGTGAGGGCTCGCAAGCTTCGTAGTCATAGGGACCCGGTAAATTGTTTTCCATGTCGCAGTGATACATGAGCACTATCTGACTACTTCACTGCCAGCGGCAAAGTCCAATAATCTAGGGAGCCGAGTTCGGCTGCGCGCTTGTGAGAAGTGGACCCACTTCCCCAACCCGCCTCTATGGAAAAGGCAAGGGCCTCACTTCTTTTCTCCTCGTGGCTCCGCCCCTTGCCCCGGAAGTACTTGCGGCAGACGGAGGTTTCTGGCCCTGCTGGTGAGCAGTGCTTCCTTTCTGTCCGACATCTTGACGAGGCCACTGTGGTCGCCACCGCTCTCCGAGCTCCGTGATGGTAAGTTTCGGGGGTGTGAAGCCGGGGGTTTCTTAGACCCGGGCTGTGCTAGGCCGAAGAGCAAGCGATACCGCACGGTAGGGCGCCGGGGACCGCCGGGCTGGCCTCAGCGCCGGCAGCGGGACTACTGTCCCCATGTGCTTCTGTGGAGCCCGGGCGACGCTGGGAGGTGGAGCGGTCAGGGACTGGAGCCGCCTGGTGACTGGCTTGCATTCCTCCTCTGCCCACGCAGCCGCCCAAAGATGACAAGAAGAAGAAAGATGCCGGAAAGTCGGCCAAGAAAGACAAAGACCCAGTGAACAAATCCGGGGGCAAGGCCAAAAAGAAGGTAGGCGACCGCATCTCCAAGGCGCCCCCGCGCTGCGCTGGAGATGAGTGACTGATGTGTCCCGTTTCTAGAATCAACATCCATAGCCGGGTGTGGTGGCGCACATCTGTAATCCCAGCACTTGGGAGGTTGAGGCAGGAGGATCGCGGAGAGCTCAAGGCACTCCTGAACTGCATAGCGAGACCCTGTCTACAAAAATAGCTACACTAATTTAGACCCATACTGTTTATGCTTCTGTCGGCACGTTTTTCCCCCACTTGTAGGGTAAGGTGGTACACATTACTTAAAAGGGCACGCAAATAAGTGTGTAAAAGGGTTGCTTTGATAACTGTACAGGTTTATTTATTCTTCTTTTGTACAAGTTATTTTAAAATATTGTGAGGCAGCTCATGTTCCAGAGCCCCAGTGATGCAGCATTCATTTTTGCAACCTATATGTTAGTCTTTAATAGTAACAAAGGAAGAGGTTTTTTTTTTTAACATATGCTGTACAGGAGGGAAGGGGCGTTCTGCCAGGATTAGTGACTCCAAAGCTTTTTTTCTATCTTTGTGAGCAGAAGTGGTCCAAAGGCAAAGTTCGGGACAAGCTCAACAACCTGGTTCTGTTTGATAAAGCTACTTACGACAAACTCTGTAAGGAAGTTCCTAACTATAAACTTATAACGCCTGCTGTGGTCTCAGAGAGACTGAAGATACGTGGGTCACTGGCCAGGGCAGCCCTTCAGGAGCTCCTCAGTAAAGGTGAGGGTGTGTTGGAATATGTGTTTTTAGGGATTCAGTTGTCTTGATCATGAAATGCATCCTGAGAGTTATTGGAAAACGTTGGAATTTTTGTTGTTTTGAGACAGGGACTCAGGCTGGCTTTGAACTCTATGTAGTCCAGACTGGATTTGAGATCTCGGTGATCCCCCTCACCCCCAGGCTGGGATTACAGGTGTGAGCTCCCATGCCTAGGTGGAGTTTTTGTTTAATTGTGTAGAATTGCAGAGGAAACAGTGATATGTACATTTTAATTTTATTGGTGCACTTGATATACATAATAATCACGTTCGTCATAGAAAATTTGTACTTGTACATAATGTATCTTGATTTATTTTTAAAATATATATAATTGTAACAGTGTGAAATGTCTTCATTTAATCCCAGCACTGTGGAAAGCTGAGGCAGGAAGATAAAAAGTTTGAGCCCAGTCCAAGCAAAAAAGTGAGGTAGCAAGACTTGTCTGAAAATTTTTAAAAGGCTGGGTGTATAACTCAGTGTAAAGATGCTGAATTGAATGCTTAACTGCCTCTTAAAAAAAAAAAAAATCAAGAACTGTAGGTATACCTGGCTTTGTCTCAGATTAAGCAATACTATTTTGGAAGGGGTAGAAAACTAGTTTCTAGTAGCCAGTGAGTACTTCAGTGCTATTATGTAAAAATTTTATATTCTGTCTTGCTAGGACTTATCAAGCTGGTTTCAAAGCACAGAGCTCAAGTTATTTATACCAGAAACACCAAGGGTGGAGATGCCCCTGCTGCTGGTGAAGATGCATGATCAATAGGTGAGCAGGAACCTGGGGCTCCGGTGTAAGCTGTATGTTTCCCCTCCTTACAAAGCTCTGGTTCTCATATTATTTTTTTTTAAACAGGTTCAACCAGCTGTACATTTGGAAAAAAATAAAATTTTATTATTAAATGAATGGGGTATGTCTGTTTCATAACAAAGGGCCTGGTGGAAGGAGTATTAGTGGGTAGGGGTTGGTTGTGGAAAAAACACCTGGGAATGTCTAGCTCTTTTCTTTATGAGGCTGCTGTTTGTTCCTTGCTGCCGCTTCAGTTTTAAATTGGTTCCTGAAAGGAAATTTAGGGTGACAAGGTGAAGGGTGAGACCTCCCAAGAGATGGTGGGTGGGAGTCCTGGCCCCAGATCCATACCTGGACTGCCAGCGGCGCCCATTGTTCCAGACTCGGCCAAAAGAAGGCAGCCAGCCTGCACTGGTACTAGAGCTATGATCAAAGTTGGCCCCAACTCGATCTGCGGGGAGCTTCTTCAATTTTTGTTTCTCCTCTGCAGTGACAAGGAAAGTTTTGAGTGTAAAGATTTGAACTTTTTGGCCTTCAAAATCAGGTTACTCACTTTCTTTAAGAAATTCTTCATAGGAAGGTCCTATTTGTTGGTTCCCAGAGCTGTGGTCCTCATCCTGAATCATCCAAGGTGGTGTGGCACCTGGTAAAAGACACGTTAGGCAAAAATTAAAGATTGTGCTTTTTAGTGGGCATGGTGGGACACACCTTTAATCCCAACACTCTGGAGGCTGAGGTAGGAGGAGCATTATGAGTCCCAGGCCGGCCTGAGCTACATAGTGCGACCCTGCCTCAAAAAACCAGGACTGGGAGTTTGGCTCAGTGGCTTAAGCACCGAGGCTGTGAGTTCGATCCCTGGCACCACCAAAAAAAAAGAAAAAAAAATTTTTTTTTGCTTTTTATTTATTTATTTTCCTTTTTTTTTTTTTTTTTTTTTTTGTGGTACCAGGAGTCGAACTTGGGACCTTACAGGCAGGCACTGCGCTGCTAAGCTATATCCCCTGCTCAAGGTTTTAGTTTTTAATACTGGGGTTGAACCCAAGAGTACTCTGCCACTTACTAGAGCTGCACTCATACTTAAGATTTTTTATCTCAAGACAGGGTTGTGAATTGCTCATGATGGCCTTGAATTTATCTTTTGCTTTGCTTCTGGAGTAGTTGGGATTACAAGCATGTTCCGTGTTTTTTTACCTCACCCACTGGAGAACTGGAAACATTCAAAAATAAAACACAGGCCAAGTGTGGTAGTGTGTGCCTGTAGTAGTTCCTGCACTTGGGAGATTGAGGCAGTAGTACTGAAAGATTGTGGCCGGTCTGGACTATGTAGAGAGACCCTATGTCAGATTTTTGTTTTGTTTTTTGTTCTGGTTTTTTTGGTATTGGGGATCGAACTCACAACCTTGCATCTACCAGGCAGACACTTAAGCCACTGACCCTTTGTTTTATTTTTTAGACAGGGTCTCACTGTAGTTGAGGCTAGCCTTGAATTTGACGACAGTACTATGTCAGCCTACTAAATGCTAGGATTAGGGATTACAGGCATTGTGCCATGCCTGGTGGAAATCATAAAAGACCACAAGACCCTGCATGTCACAGAGGGAGTATATTCCTTCCTCCTGACACTGGAGATACAAGTCATGCATGAAGCCCTGTTTGATCCCCAGCACCAAACAAAAAACCGTCCTTTCTGTCCCAGGAAGCCACTAATGTAACTTTAATTTGTGTTTTTTAGGGTTTTTCTTTTCTTTCTTTTTTTTTTTTTTTGCGGCACCAGGGATTGAACTCACAACCTCGCACCTGCCAGGGCAGACACTTAGGCCACTGAGCCAAACTCTTGGCCCTAGTTCTTTGAGGCAGGGTCACACTATGTAGCTTAGGCCGGTCTTGTGGTGCTCGCGTTGTAGCCCAAGCGGACCTTGAACTTACAACGCTCCTACTTTAGCCTCCCGAGTGCTGGGATTAAAGGCATGTGCCACCACGCCTGGCGTTTTTACGGTTTTTCTATAAATGGTATATGTATTTTGAGGGTGAGATAATGGCTGTTGATCATAATTATGTCAAGATTCATGTGTTCTCTTAACCGACTGATGAACATCTGGACTGTTTTCAGTTTGGGGACTTGGGTACAATTTTTTTTTTTTTTTTTTTTTTTGGTGGCACCAGGGATCGAACTCAGAACCTCTCACCTGCCAGACAGGTGCTTAAGCCACTGAGCCAAACTCCCAGCCCTAGTTTTTTGAGGCAGGGTCCCACTATGTAGCTCAGGCCGGCCTTGAACGCACAATGCTCCTCCTACCTCAGCCTCCCAAGTGCTGGGATTAAAGGTGTGCGCCACCACGCCCAGTTTACAATTCTTTTAGACGAGTTCTTTTGGGTAAATAGGAAAGGCTGGGTAATGATGGTAGGTTTATGTCAAATCAGTCATTAACTAATGGCTAGGGAACATATTTGTGTTTTGGAGGCTCTTTCACAAATTAGGCAGGCACTCTACCACTGAGTTGCATCCCCAGTTCTTAAATTTTCAGTTCTAGGACATTCTAAATATAATTTCTTTCTTTCTTTTTGTGCCATGGCTCAAACTCACAACCTTGTACCTGCCAGGCAGGCACTTAGGCCACTGAGCTAAATCCGTGGCAGATATGATTCCTTTAAAAGATACATGTGCTTTATCTTGGTCAGCTTCATTTATTTTTTTTGTGGCACTGGGGATCGAACTCACAGCCTTGCGCCTGCCAGACAGGCACCTAAGCCTCTGAGCCAAACTCCCAGCCCTAGTTTTTTGAGGCAGGGTCGCACTGTAGCTCAGGCCAGCCTTGCACTCGCGTTTTAGCCCAGGCTGGCCTCAAACTCACAACGCTCCTCCTACCTCAGCCTCCGGAGTGCTGGGATTAAAGGCGTGCGCCACCAGGTCCCGCTCAACTTTATTTTTTTTTTAAGAAATTATTTCTTTTTTTTTTTTTTGCGGCACCGGGGATTGAACTCACAGCCTTGCGCCTGCCAGGGCAGGCGCTTAAGCCACTGAGCCAAACTCCCGGCCCTGGTTTTTTTGAGGCAGGGTCGCACTATGTAGCTCAGGTCGGCCTTGCGCCGCGTTGTAGCCCAAGCCGGCCTCGAACTCACAACGCTCCGCCTACCTCAGCCTCCCAAGTGCTGGGATTAAAGGCGTGCGCAACCACGCCCGGCTAAGAAATTATTTCTTACAGCTTTAAAAAACACTGCCTAGGAACTTACCTGAGTGGATGTTACCAACTCCAGGTATATCCTGAAATGAAAATGGGGAAAAAAAAGAGATCCTAAATAAGCCAAAAGATGGTCAGGATATACTTTGTCACTAGCTAGTGACAAAGCAGACCTTAAGGGTGGTAGATAAAACTGCTGCCACAGTCACGGAAACTGCTGGCCTCAGGCTCACAGTCTTCATGGTAGATGTGTCCAATATGGTACCTGCTGTTTGTCAGGGACACAGCCCTGCCCTGGCTGGCTGTACACAGTGAGTTGGGGAAGAGATAAGCAACTATTACAACATCAGAAGCCATCTATGCTACTACATCCATTTAAAAGAGATGGCCTTAGAAACCACTGGTGGAAATATGACATTTGAGCTGGGAGCTGAAGGAAGGTGAGGTAAGGAGAGGAGGGGAGAGGCAGTGGCGTGTGGGGAGATGGCTGTGGAAGTCAAAACACTAGGGTACCTGACGTGAGCTGGCAGATGCTGCAGTGGCTTCTGCAGGGCAAGATTGTAGGAGGGAGTAGAAATTGTCCTGAGGCTGAATTCAGATGGGAGTTAAAACTGGTGGCACACACCTATAATCTAAGGGGGGCTGAGGCAGGAGAGTCACAAATTTGAACCCAGCCTAAACATCTTAAAAGTGTCTTACTGAGACCCTGTTTCAAAATTTTATACAGGGCTGAGGGCATAGCTCAGCATGAGGGCCCTGGGTATAATTCCCACTACTACAATCAATAGTGTGAGAAACAGAAGAGGGAATAAGGATCTGCATCCACAGCAATTGGAAAATACAGGATACTGAGAGGGCTTAGTTGCACTGCCTGTGGGATATTGAAGTCCTGTATGGAGCTGGAATAGGCCAGGAGGTAAGAAGTCCTGAGTGGCAGTAGTGGCGATGGAAGTGTGAATAAGGAGAGAGGAGCAGTGCAGCGAGGTGGAGAAGCCTGTGGAGGGCACAGGGATAGTCAGGAGAACGTGTGGGATGCCAAGAGGACTGCTGTGGGTCCTTGGGCTGCAGGCCCTCCTCTGACCTGCTTCTCCATTGTACCTGGTGGCCAATGAATGTCAGGGGTTGTCCGGGCTCCATCCAGTCAAGTTCTGGGGCTGGTGGCAGATCGAAGAATGAGGGCTGCTGTGAACTGGAGGCTACTTGGCTGAAAGACAAACAAGCCAGGCTGACAGATGAGGTCTTTGACCATGAGGATGGCCAAGAGTAGTAGCTCTGTACCCATTTCCCAGCCACCAGATTGCCAGACTCCAGTGATTCCCTGACAGCCTTACCTGTTTGTCCAGCTTCCAGGTGCTGAAGAGCCCTCTTCTGGATCTGGCTCTGTCTGAGGCTGAGTTTGATTCAGGAAAAATAAATGTGTCTAAGGTACTCCAGAGCCTGCCTAGGCCCCGCCCCACGCTCCACACCCCAGTGGCATAAGGCGGTGCTGCCCAGCCTGCATGTTCCCTCCCTGCCCAGTTTCCACTGCCTAGGCCTCCCCAGCAGACAGCTCGGGAACTCAAGCCACACGTCTGAGGAATGCAGTCCTTGAGTTCTTAGAAGAGTTGGTGGTTGAAATGCTGGACCTGGGAAAACCAGGGATCAGTGCATGTGGATACTGCTCTGGATCCTCCGAGGGAAACCAACCTCTAAGACAGATCGGACCACCTCCTGCCGGCTCTGCTCCGCCTCACGGATCTGAGCAGCCATCTGTGGGAGACAGGTTGCTTAGATGGCCTGGCCTATGGGGACAGGGCATCACAGGCCTCCCCTTTAGCTCACCTCTTTGATCACCTCATCCTCTTTTTCCTCATAGGAATCCAAACTTTTCACCATGGATTTCTTAAATCTAAGAAAGGACACACACACAAATCAGCCTAAAACCTCAGCCCCTGCCACTTGTGAAACAATGTAGAGAATTCTCAAACTTGCAAAAACAAAATAGTATAACCTCTGTGTCTCCCACAGATTCACTGGTAACATCTCTGCCCCATGCTGAGCTTGGAGCCCAGGACCTCAATTGTGCTAGGCAAATACTCTGCCCATGAGCCACGCCCTCAGCCCTCCTCCTCACTGTTGGTGTGTTTAACATTTTACCATACTAACTTCGTTTCTTTTACACACACATCCCTCCATTTTGCCAAAGTAAAAATAGATTTAGCTATGTATAATGATGCACATCTGTGATCCCAGCATTCTGGAAGGCTGAGGCAGAAAGATCACACAAGTGGAAGCCCAGCCTAGGCAACTGAATGACTTGTCTGTCTCAAACAAAACAAAGCAAAGCAAAGCAAAACAAAACAAAACAAAACAAAACAAAAGCCAGGCATGATGGGGGCACCTATAATCCCAGCACTTGGGAAGCTGAGACAGGACTGCTATGAGTTCAAGGCCAGTCTAAACTACATAGTGAGACCCTGTTTTAAGAACACTAAAACTAGCTGGGCGTGGTGGCGCACGCCTTTAATCCCAGCACTCCGGAGGCTGAGGTAGGAGGAGCGTTGTGAATTCGAGGCCGGCCTGAGCTACACAGTGCAACCCTGCCTCAAAAACCAGGGCCGGGAGTTTGGCTCAGTGACTTAAGTGCCTGTCAGGCAGGCACCAGGTTGTGAGTTCAATCCCCGGTGCCGCAAAAAAAAAAAAAAAAAAAAAAAAAAAAAAAAAAAAAAAAAAAAAAAAAAAAAAAAAAAAAAAAAAAAAACACTAAAACTGGGCTGGGGATTTAGCTCAGTAGCCTATGCGCCTGCCTGGCAGGCACGAGGTTGTGAGTTCAATCCTCAGTACCAAAAAGAAAAAAAGAAAAAAAAAAGGTAAAGAACATTAAAACCAGCTGGATGTGGTGGTGCATGCCTGTAATCCCAGCACTTGGGAGGCTGAAGCAGGAGGATCATTGCAAGTTTGAGACCAGCCTGGGATACAAAGTGAGTTCAAGGCCAGCCTGAACTTCATAGTGAGACCCTGTCTCAAAAAATAGGGCTGAGGATTTAGCTCAATGGCTTAAGTGCCTGCCTGACAGGCTCGAGGTTGTGAGTTTGATCCCCAGTACCAAAACAAACAAACAAACAAACAAAAAAACCCACTAAAACCAAACAAAAAAGGACTAGGGATATACCTCAGTATGCAGGCCCTGGGTTCAATTCCCAGTACTGCCAAAAAAAGAAGAAAAGAACATAATGCTTTATCCCAAATATTTCAGAATGCTTCTCCAGAGTATGGCAATATTCTACTGAATCATGCTACCACACATACAAAAGTGATTATTTTTGATGTTCAGATTGCCCCACATTTTTTTTTTTTTTTTTTTTTTGCGGTACTGGGGATTGAACTCACAACCTCGCACCTGCCAGGGCAGGTGCTTAAGCCACTGAGCCAAACTCCCAGTCCTGGTTTTTTTTTTTTTTGAGGCAGGGTCGCACTGTGTAGCTCATGCCGGCCTTGCGCTCGCGTTGTAGCCCGGGCCGGCCTCGAACTCACAACGCTCCTCCTACTTCAGCCTCCTGAGTGCTGGGATTAAAGGCGTGCGCCACCACGCCCGGCTGATTGCCCCACATTTGACTAGCAAGTACAAAAATATATTTGATATTCAGATTTCCCTGTCTCAAAAATACGCTTTATTCCTTTTTTTTTCTTTATTCCTTCTTTAATCCCGTCAACCCCTCATGCCCAGCATGGTGGCACACACCTATAATCCTAGCATTTGAGAGGCTGAGACAGGAAATCACATTTTGAGCCCAGACTAGACAATTTAGCAAGACCCTGTCTCAAAACTTAATCTAAAAAGGGCTGGCGATGTAGCTCAGTGTAGAGGCTCTGGATTCAATCTCCAGTACTGTGAAGAAAAACAAAAAAAAAACAAAAAACAAAAAAAAAAAACTCCATTCTGGTAGTATGTACTTAGCATCCCCAGTGCTGACCCAAAAATTTTTACTTAAAACCAAAC
>RJWM01018340.1:15113-41272 GCA_004363535.1 Dasyprocta punctata | reverse complement strand
TTTGCAAGAATAAATGCATTTTATATAACAAATGTAAAAGAGACAGCTTATCTAATTAACTTAGCAACATGTACAATGTAATAACATTTACATGAATAGCTTCAAATAAAATCCATTTTAAATGAAATCTATTTCAATAGCCATTTTTGTTTACCCAAGCATACATTTCCATGTTCATCCCAAGTTAATTATATGCAAACCCTGTACCCTGGGTACAGAGAGCTCCTGGAGCCTACTTGACCTTAAAGAATTCTTCAGACTCTGTGGGGTTGGCAGCAACAAATTGTAATACTGTAACAAGACATGCAATAATGTAGGAGCACACATTTGGGCGAGCTCAGGCTGGAGTGGATGAAGTATGAGGGTGAGACAGAAGCCCAAGAGGAAGAGCTTTAAAGTAATTTCACCAAGTGACATTTGCCTAGACCTGTGAATGCAGAGGAAAGGCCTGGCAGGTCTGGAAGGCACTCTACTCTCCCCAAAGCGTTGATTTCCAATATGTGATTCAAACATCAGGTACCGCACGACCCAGGGGTTCTTATGAAAATTACAGATTACTGCCTCTGACCTCAGAACTTCTGAATTCAAATCTTTGGGTGTAGGGTTTAGTAATCTGCATTTTAAACCAGGCCTCTTGAGTTTCATTTTTTTTTGGTTTTGGTCTCATTTACATCCTTGAAATAGAATGTAGAGAAACAAATATTGTAGGATGCAAGAAATTGTGTCTAGTGTCAGTGTGTGAGGAGAGTTTCCTTGAATTTTATGCCAGAGAGTTTGGATTAAATCCAACTAGGCAAAAGGCCATTTAAGAAGTTGTTAAAGGGAAGAAATTTTAAAAATCAAGATAAGAGACCTTGACAAATGTCGTTCCTCCTGCTTCCCAACTGTTAAAGCCTTCCAGGGGATCTGTGTGATCTATTTGATAGTGTTTGAACCACCCCTTGACTAAAAGTCAAAGGAGACAGTAATACTTTTACTTCTTGCTCTAGAACAGAGATCCACAAATATTCTAGAAAGGGCTTGTTGAGTAAAATTACAGGAGGCCATCGGTTTGGACTGAGCCCTTGTACTAGACCTAACAGATCAAATCAAAATGGAGTGGTCACTCATGCCACTAAGCCAAAATGAAGTTGCTCATCTGTCCTTTTGAGAAATCAGGATGAAGGGTGCGTAGCCAACTCCTGAATGAGGCCAATTTTAGCCAGCATGATGAAGGAATCCCCTCCACTTTAACCTTTACAAGGAGAGGAACTTTGAAATAAATAATCTACCTTTTGCTCTCTTTCTCCTCCCCTCACCCCCACCCAGTACTAGGGATGAAGCCCAGGGCTTCACACAGTGCTAGGCAAGAAGTGAGCACTCGAACACTGAGCTTCACACCTCCAGTCCCTATTTATTTTGTTTATTTTTTTCTTCCTTTTTTCATATCTTATTAGTGTCTGTTGGTGATACAGATTAATGGGTTTTGGTTTGGTACATCCATACATGTGCTAACATACTATAACCATTTTCACCCCCTAATCATCCACTTACCTTGCCCTTCCCCTAGCCTTTTTTTTTTTTTTTTTTTTTGTGGCACCAGGAATTGAACTCACAACCTCACGCCTGCCAAGCAGGCACTTAAGCCACTGAGCCAAACTCCCAGTCCTAGTTTTTTGAGGCAGGGTCACACTACGTAGCTCAGGCCGGCCTTGTGCTCATGTTGTAGCCCAAGTCAGCCTTGAACTCACAACGCTCCTCTTACCTCAACCTCCCGAGTGCTGGGATTAAAGGCGTGCGCCACCACGCCCGGCTTAAAAAAAGTTTTTATTAGTACATGTCTGCAGTCTATAGTGCTTACATTTACCATGGGAATCACTAGATGTACATAACACATCTTAATTCTTTTTACATCCCCTTTGTCTCCCATACCTCCCACTCCCTCCATCTCTTGTTCCTCCTCCCAGATGAAAAAGCTCTCCCTACTTCCTACTATTTCTCCTTTATCTTGCTCTTCATTTATAGTTTGTGTTTCTCACATAAAAGAAGCCATGGGATATGCAGAAGAGGGCTGGTCTACTTCAAAAGTCAGGATTCTATCATAAAGTAATGGAAGTTTTCAGAGAACTCTCCAATTGAACTCCAAATTTCCCATTTACAACTTTGGGCTTCTGCTTCCCTCCCCCACACCTCCCCCACTTCCCCTTTTTCTCCTTGTCCTCCAAGTTGCTAGAAAGAGGATAAAATTCACATTCCCCAGGAGCACACGCGAGGACCTGTCGTAGAATTGCTGTCTGTGGCCACGCTCAGAGCGCTGGCCCACATCCCGGGTATTGTCACAGTCCACATCTGGAGCCTCCTCCCTTCTCTGCTGGGTGCAGGAAGTTGATCAGCAGGAGGTGAAAAAGGCACAAGTGCCGAAGTCGACAGAGCCATCTGTTTACACAGGACTGGGTCCTCTTTTATCTTCCTCCCCTCACTTGGTCACTTCCGGAGTGGGAACCCTGTTTGTCACTCTGCCTTTCCCTTTCCTTCCCTCTCTCCTCGGCAGTTACAGAGCCTAGAGCTGAAAATTGCTTACAGGGGGATGGAGTGGTTGGCAGCTGCAAAGGGCTGAACTGAAACCTTGTGAAACCCAGCACTCATTTAGGCTGTTAGATAAATGTATCCATTATCTCGGACAAGTTACTTAAACTCTCTGAACCTCAGTTTCCTTAACTATAAAATAAAACCAACAGCCAGGCATGGTGGTGCACACCTATAATTCCAGCACTTGAGAGGCTGAGGCGGGAGGATCATTATGAGTTCAAGACCAGCCTGGGCTACAAAGTGAGCTCAAGGCCAGCCTGAACTGAATAGCGAGACCCTATCTCAAAAACACCAAACAAAACAAAACAAAATAACAACAACAAAAACAACAACAACAGCAACAAAAGAAAACCAGAACCAACAATATCTTTTTCTTGCTGAGGTGAAATGTCACAATATAATTTTCCTTCTCAGATGAGAGGCTTCTGGACATCTGAACATGGATCTGGGGTCATTGCTGAGTACTGCCTAAAGTGACCATTTATATTTAGCAGGAATGACTCAAATTCCAGCCAAAATGAGGGAAAGGGGCAGTTCGATAGATTCCCTGAGAACAAAGTGCAAAACACTTCTTTGAAGTCTTTATCCCTCAAATCTATCCAGAGAGTATCAGTGTTTCTCAAACTTCCCTGGGAAGGACAATCCCCTGGGGCCCTAGTTGAAATGAGGGCTTTGCTGCTCTGCCTGGGGCCACAGAGGAGTAGCCCAGCTTTGTCTCTGGAACCAGAGACCTCTCCAACCCCAGAGCCTGAGGTGTTTCCACACTTAGCTCATTTAATCTAGCTTCAACCTCCTGCTGGGCAACGACCTGCTTAGCAGCCCAGTTTTAGTTTGCATCCTATTAAGTGTGATTCTTTTCACCATGTTTTAATGAAGTAAAACTCCTTCTTCTGAAAGGAACTTACAACAACTGCCAGCCAAAGCCTCACTAAAGACTATATGAAGAATAAATGAAGCCACAGGCCTCTTGGAACAACGAATATTGCCATGGAAAGCCAGGAAGCAGAGTGGAAACTAAGGGTCCTTGCACTCCACCTTGACCTCCTGCCCTGCAGGTGGGCAGGATACCTGCAGTTCCTCTCCTAAAAGAGAAAAGGGGGACTCAAAAAATAAAGAGCACTTCAGATCTGAACTGTGTCTTTCCCTTCCCTTCTTTCTCCAGCCTCCAGGTTAAGACAGAAACTATAAGACCTAACCCTCCATTAGGTCAGAGTGATTCTTGAGACCAAAAGTTACTTGTGGTTAATAGGGGAACAGCTTACCAAGTATCAGGCCATGTTCATAGACACTCCTGTGATTATTATAAAAATTTATGCTACTCTTAGTCCTGCCTTTCTGATGCCTACAGACCCAGAAGTTAGACACTCTGGTAACAAGTGATCTCCCAGACCTATTCATGCAGACAGAACATCAATGACCTGTAGTTTTGTCCAAGAAAAACACTGAAAGGCAGGTTATGTAGTTGCCAGTTCAAAACAGGTCATTGAGGCCAATTTCCTCCAGGGCCCTCTGCTCAAAAAGCAGAACTCATACCTCTTATATGGGCATTGATATTAGGAAAAGGCAAGAAGTTATGTCTATACAGACTCCAAATATGCCTTTCTGGTGCTGTGTGCCCATGTAGCAATCTGGACACAAGGAACTTGCTGACTAATAAGCAATCACCTACAAAACACAAGAAGGAAATTCTACAACTCTTACAGGTAGCCTGTGTTCCCAAGCAGGTTACTGTCATTCATTGTAAAGAATTCCAAAGAGACATGTCTAAAATCTAGGTGGGAGATCAAAAGGCTGACAGGAAGGCGAGAAGGGCGGCCCTACAGCCACTCAAGATCCTAGCCTTTTTTCCAGTTCCTGAGGAACCATTCTGATCCTTCCAAAGAGACATAGTGACAAGCTATAAAAATCCTACATGGGAAATGATCACTAGACTTCTCATAGAACTAAGAAGAAAGCTAGTCCTGAGAACCTCTGGAACACATGAGGCTCCTCTTTAGAAAGCAATGCTCAAGTATTGCTCCAGGAGCAGATAAGTAGAGTTAATAATGATCCTAATTCACCAGAGCATATATGGGCACCTCTATTGTGGCACCCGTTTTTAATGAGAGCCATTGTGCGGGTGACCTGGCTGAGGCAATGGCTCTCAGGCTCTCAATAATTAATCTCACCTCCCTCTTTGCCATACTTTGTCCTCCACAAGAAGAAAGAAATCTGATCAGCTCCACATATTTTGTTTCTACATCCCCAATATAACAGTAAAGTTACTTTCTTTCTCCCATCAAACAGGCAGCTCAATGGTCACTAATTCTTTTCTCCTTGTCTTTGAACAGTTTTTCTCTTCAACCCAGTCAGCGAGCCACAATAAGGCAAGGTGTGGAAAGCATGTAATTCTCAGTAAGTAGGCTTTACAGTCCTACAGCTATAGCAGACAGAGACATTCACTCCCTCAACACCCCATAAATAAGGATGGGGATTTGTGTCTTTCAGGGGGAAATGAAACAGGAAGGTAGGGTGTGGCTAAACCTGGCTGGAAAAGGAGCTGTGACCAGATCCTGGAACACATGCAGAACAGTTCCCCAAGCCCTGCATGTGGACTTCCTGTGAGAACTCAAGCAGGTTTCCATAGGATGGCCTAGACCTGATGTCCACTTGAGAAACAATGGGTGATAGAAGAAAAGGACAGTCCACTTTGAGTTTTTGCCACTGTATTCCCTCTTCCATGGTGGCCACCCTCACACTGCAGGGTGTACTTCTCCCAATGTCACTCTACAGAGCCTGTTTCTTTTCCTACCTCTAATAAAACTTTGCTACCATTTGTGCTTATCTTGACCAATTCTTTGCTCAGGACAGAAAGAACCTAGAAACAGAACTACATGTTATATAAGTTAAATCATTTGTTATCCCAAGTAACATAAAAAGAGACATCTACTGCAATGTATTATTACTGAAGCCTTTGACTCACATAAGGTTGGGTTAGCACCTTTAAAAGCCCTAAGCATGGATCTTCTATTTCTACAGATGCTAGGCCCAGCCCTAACCCTATTTTAGATATGGTTGGTTGAAGATCAAACCCTGGACATCTTGTATGCTAAGTAAGGACTCTGCCATTGATCTGTACTCCTGGCCCCTCAGCCCCATATTAATCCAAATAAAAGCAACGCTGGAACAGAAAAGAAATAGCAGAAGCAGAAGGCCTAGTAAAAATTTCTAATTTTTTCAATGTTGTGTTTAAAAACATAAAATGTTTTAAACTTTTTTGTTTTTTTAATTTAAGGAGTGACCTGTTTTGTGGAATCCTTAACTATGTTCTTACTCTATCTCTTGGGTAATTGAACAAAAAAGTTGCTTTTCATTATTATAGTCAAAGCAGTACTTTGTGTGTGTGTGTGTGTGTGTGTGTGTGTGTGTGTGTTTGAGACAGGGTCTCGTTATGCAGTCCAGGCTGGCCATGTGCTCATTTTGTAGCCCAGGCTTGTTTCGAACTTGCAATGATTCTCCAGCCTCAGCCTCCTGAGTGTTGGAATTACAGGCATGAGCCACCATGCCTGGCAAAAAGCAGTATTTTATAGAAGTTAGAAATGTAGACTTTAGACTTTGAACAACAGCTCCCCTATTTACTAATTAGATACTGTTGAACACGTTAGCTTCCTGAGACTCAGGTTTCTTGTCTACAGAATATGCATACTTCTCAGGTCTTACTGAGGAGCAAAAGTAGTTAACACTTAGGGCTTTTGCTTTGTTTTGTTTCCTGTTGCTGGCTTGCAGATAGCTGTACCACTGGGCTACATCTTTAACCTCAGTTAACGTTATGTAGTGCTTGCTGTACATGGAGCTCTGATCTCAACTCTTTTTTTAAAGAAAAAAATTTATACATTTCTGCTCTTATTTTTTTTCAATTTTTATTTTTATTGGTGCATGTTTGTGTTACATAATTACATTCCTCGGGGGAGGTTGGTACATGTACATCTTAATTCTTTTTTCATCCCATTTTCCTTCCTTCCCCCACCCCTCTAGCTCTTGGTTTCTTTCTCATTGGAGATCGATCGATCTCTCTGTTTCCTATTGTCTGTTTTTTTTATTTTTCTCTTTATTTATATTTTGGGTTTCTCATTTAAGAGAAACCATATGATATTTAAGCTTGTGTGTCTCATTTATTTCACTTAACATTTTGCTCTCAAAGTGCATCCATTTTCCTACAAATGACTCAGGTTTATCCTTCTTTATGGCAGAGTAAATGGTTTAGCCATCAAAATGAGTTAGGTGCTCATTTCAAAACTGAGAGCACTGAGTCATGCAGTTGGGATATGGCTAAGCCAGGATTTTCATGTATACACAGACAATCTAAATTTAGAATTCTTGTTCTTTACCATCATGGAATATGGATAATGCTTATGAAGAAGAGCATTATTTCTCAAAGAGCTTGAATATTCTAATAGAAATTAGAATACGAATGAATTGCATGAAGTAATTTGTTGTTTTCATTCTCAATCAGCAGTCTCTGTAGAAGGACTCAGGTTCTTTCTATATTTTTGTTCTTCCATCACCATGGCATTGTGTTCTCCCACCTGGTCCAGGCTGGCTTATCCTTATATCCATACTCCAGGCTGCAAGAAGGGTGAATGGGTCAGGGGCCCGTGTCACTCCAAAGTCGCACGTCTGACTGTCACTCACTTCTCACTGGTTAGTGTACAGTTGGATGGTCACATCCCATGGCCAAAAAGGCTACAAAATATAGTTTTTATTCCAAGAAAGAGAGAAAATAAAGCAAATGGGCTCAAATGTTTAGAATGTGGAGAATCTAGGTAAAGGATATACATGTGCTATCCATGTTAGTCTTGAAGTTTTTCTCTGTTTAAAGTAAAAAGGTTTTTAAAAGTCTGTTAATAACTGGAAAAAGAGGAACAGCATCCACTTTGTAGTAAAAGCTTAAATGTCAGACGCTGTGCAGAGACTTGTGGCAAAACTTGCTGTTTCCCCAGAATCTGTTCTTTTCTTCTGAAAGTAATAGAACATGGACTCAGAGAGTGGGGATAAGTCCTGGCACTTTATTTTTTGGGTCTGCTTAAAATTTCTGGTGCACAACCATTCATGCATGGTGTTTTGTATGTGTGTAAGGGTGGTGGAAACTGAACCCAGTGCTCTCCACAAGGTAGGCAAGTACCCCACCACTGAGCGGTACCCCCAGATCCCATATATGTTTTATGGTTGCTTTTGTGCTATAACAACAGAGTTAAGGAGTTGCCACCAAGTCTATTTGGTCCCTAAAGCAGAAAGTATTTACTGTCATCCCCTTTACAGAAAACGTTCACTGATCCAAAAGGTCTGAACCAAGAAGCCTGAGAGCGTGCATGGGCAACACACACACACACACACACTTTTTTTGATGTGTCCCCTCTGTAAATGGGCATTAAAAGAGATATAATAAAGTCTTTTGTGTATATGTGAAAAATACTGATTTTTGCATGTTGCATGTTAGTATCCTGCTACCTCACTGAATTATTTTTGTTACACTTTGGATCTGCAATGTCCCCAAAAGCTCATGTGTTGAACCCAGGGTAGCTATGTTCAGAGACAGGGCTTTGGAAGTGACTGGATCACAAGGAGACCGATGGCATTATCAAGAAGAGGTGGAAAGTTACGACACGGACCCACTGGAGGACACAGGTCACTCAATGCACATCTTTGAAGGATATGTTCTGTTCTGGATTATTCCTCTCTCTCTCTCTGTCTCTCTCTGTCTCTCTCTGTCTCTCTCTCTCTCTCTCTGTCTGTCTCTCTCTCTCTCTCTCTCTGCCACCAAATAAGCTGTGTTGCTGCACAACATGCTCCCCACCATGACATCCTGCCTTCCCATGGGCCAGAAGTAGTGGAGCCAGGTGACCATGTACAGACATCTCTGAAACTGTGAGTCAAAGGAAATTTTCTACCTTTAAATTGTTGGGGTTTTTTGTTTGTTTTAGTACTGGGTATTGAATCCAGGGCCTTTACACTGAGCTGCCTCTCCAGCCCTTTCTTTTATTTTAAATTTTGTGACAGGTTCTCACTAAATCACACAATTGCCCACTCTGTGGTTGAATTTGGGATCCTCCTGCCTCAGTTTCCTAGAGTTCTGGGATTATAGGTGTGCGCCACCATGAGTGGCTTCCTTTAAATTTTTATCTCAGATATTGTGTCATAGTGATGGAAAACTAACATAATTTTATTATTGTCTAGGTTTCATAGTCAAGTCTCTAGGGCAGTAATGTAGTCTTATACATAGTTTTAAATTTTCTAATACCTAAATTTTAGAAAGCTGAAAGACACACATGAAATAAATCTTAATACAGACCAATATTCCATCTCTAAGTCACTTGGGACTAGGGTTATTTCTGATTTGAGTTTTGCAAGTTTGAAATATCTGCATATACACAAGGACCTATCTTGTCTAAATGCAAAATTCATTTATGATTCTTAGGTACGTTAATCCCACAACCTAGGGAACATTTTAAGCAATATTTTGAGTAATCTCAGGCATAAACAAAGTTTATTTACATTGAAACATCAGACTTGTGGTGTGATGTCAGTGTGAGTTTGATTCCCAGTACCAAAAAAGAAAACAGTGTTTTGGACTTTAGACCATTTTGGATTCCAGGTTTTTGGATTACCTCCCTGGGTTACCTACCCCCAAATAACCCATGTCCAAGTCCTGACTGTAGGCCTCTTTCCAAAGGAGATTCTAGCAGACAGAGATCCATCAAGTCTAGGGTATGGTGAACGTGTAAAAGCTTGAAGAGTTAGTGCTTATAGAAAAATAAACTGGAAATATCTGGCAGATTCTTGAGATATTGTTCTGGAACCTGAATAGTAGGTGAAACCAAGAGTCATGCTTTATAACATATTCTTGGAGCCAGGGATACAGGTCAATGGCATAGCACTTGCCTGGAAAGCACAAGGTCGTGAGTTCGATCCCAGGTACCAAAAACAAAAACGAAAATGAAAACCTATTCCTTATTAAATTAGGGGGAGAGAAAACTAGTTCAAAATTATAGCAGTATTGATAATATTACTATCTTTGGTCAGATGAAACTTACTCTTTAAAATTCAAAACAGTGGTGGCACATGCCTAATATCCCAGCTTCTTGGGAGGCAGAAACAGGAGGATCATTTGAGCCTGAGAATTTGAGATCAGCCTGGGCCTAAAACTAGACTTCATCTCAAAAAGAAAAAAGGTTCAGAAAATAATGCATGTATGTATATAAACAGAGAGAAAGAGAGAGAGAGATAGAAGGAACTAAATAGGGCAAAAGTTAAACAATAAACATACCTAAGGAAAGAGTATACTGGATGCTTTTTGTACTACCATACAACTTTTCTGTAAGTATAAAATTACCTCTAAACTAAAAGCCCCTAAAAATTATTAAAGACTTACTTTCAGAAGCAGCAGACCTCAGTTACCCAGCTTCAGGAGCAGCAGCCTTTATCTTACTGGCACCAGTTTATTTTTTTAAAATTCTTGAAAGTCTGACAAATTAATGTTTCAAAAGCTTCATATTTGGGCTCCTTAGGAGAAAGAGGAAATGGCTTCTCTGAAGTAAATCTAAATGGTCACACTTTCTCTTTCTGGAAGACAAAGGGCAGCGCTGGTCATTGCCCTGAAGAGATCAGTTGGTCTTTTCCTGGTCTCAATGCCTGGCATGGGGAAACCCTAGAAATCCATGAGAAAACAGTAACTTAGTTGAGATGTCAAGTTCAAACGTCATGCACTCATGTAATGTTTTCCTTGGGCTTCTTGGAAACTTTGGTCAGGAAATACCCTGCTGAGTTAGTGAGGAAGGACAACACAGAAATGGTCATGAGTGATATGTGCATTTGCCCCTGACTGGAACAGATGCCTGCAGACAGCTCCTGACCAAGGCTGGAAGAACTTCAGTAAACCCAGGCAATGGAGGAACTGTATACTGGTGGTGTGGGTCACAGTGTTCACTTGTCTTAAACGCTCATTTGTGGCTTCTGCCTTCTTTAGTGATACGTGCTATGTTACATTCCAGATGTGTCCAGCAACAAGCTGGTCACAGTGTGTGGAATGGCACTATTAATCTATCTCTTCACATGAGCAATCATTATTTTTCACTGTAAAAAAAATTAGCAAGGACTACAATGTTGATTATTAGGGACACTGTCACTGAAATTTTAAGTATCATTAAAAAGAATAAATTGAGTCAGGTGTGGAGGCCTCATGCTTGTAACTGCAGCACTCTGGCTGAGGCAGGGTGACTGCAAGTTAGAGCCTAACTTGGGAAACTTAAAAACTCAGCAGGACCCTGCCTTAAAAAAAAAAAAAAAAAAAAGGAGGAAAAGAAAAGAGAGCTAGGGATGCAGCTCTGTGGGAAGGCCCTGCATTAATTCTTTGAAGAAAAAACAGGGTCAGATCTATATAGATTTATTTGGAAAAAAAATTTATAATATATCATTAGATTTAAAAAAAGAATTGTGAAAGTGTTTACGTTGGCTATGGGAGTATAATGCAGTAGCAGAGCACTTGCCACACATGCAGTCATTCTGAATTTTGTATTAAAAATGTGAGAAATGTGTGTACCTTGGTTAAAAAATAAAGTTTAGAAAAACAAATTCCAAATTATTCCAAACCTTGACATGGTCTCCCACAGGGAAGATGATAGAAAAAATTACTCCCAGTTCTTTTGTTTCCCAGTGGGGTAGAGTTTCCCTTACATTCTGGCCTCCTAACCCTTAATCCAATCCTTGGAGGGTGCCTGGGCAATGTATGGGGGATGCTTATTCTTTCAAACTCTTATTTGCAGACAAAGGCTAGCACGAGAGGAACACTGCCCCTGGGAGATGGAATGGCTGATTAGATTGGTTGAGGAAGCAAATAGATATAACTCGAGATGGGCATGATGGCTCAGTACTCAGGAGGCTGAGGCTAGGGGATCTCAAGTTTCTGGCCAACCTGGGCTACATAGTAAGTTCAAGCCCAGCCTAGACTATATAGCAAGACTCTGTCTCCAAAAATGAACGAACTAGCAAACAAAAAGAGATGTAGCTCAATAACATTATCTCTTCCTCTAGACCCCAGCAGAAACCATGCTTTTGTTCTTCTACTCCACCTTTGAGGGAGCAAGTGCTTCTGGGAGAGGAGGCCATATTCCCCAGGAGTTCCAGCAATAACACCAAGGTTTTGATCTCTACGTGCCTGACTTTTTCTTTCATGGGTTCTGAACTTTGATGAATAACAAAAGTATTATTCATTGGAAGCCCTCAAATGTGAATGAAAATAACATTCTCTTTTTATTTTTATTTCTGTTTTATTTCATCATAATTTACATTTATTTCAAATAAAGGCCTAGATAAATATGTCTAGATATAGAGACGTGAAGTCATAAAAACTGTATCCTTACAGTTTTCACCTAATATTAGGATTCCTGCATTCTCCTTGATTTCTACGGTCCTTTAGGCCTCAACTGTAAACAGCTGACTTCTGAGACTAGAAGGGGATCTTGGCTTGACCTGCTCTCTGCTCTTTCTGTCACTGATACTGCCTTATTCCGGACACTTTCCTCTTTTCTGTTTAATCCATCCAGTTTGACTTGTCTCAGGAGGCAAATGCCTCTTTATTCTAGTATGTCATTCTGTTTTGGGAAAAAGATTTTCCTATTTTTCCAATGCCCCCTCCAGTACCCCAGGGTACTTTTGCTCTGGTGACAGCCTAAGAATGGCCTTCCAGGCATTTATAGAATGTTTCCTTCATTTTCTGCAGCACTGCCTGCAAATAGATAAAGAAAGCATTATTTCCTCTCAAATCTATTTTTCTCCAGGCAAAGTGTTCCCTTTTGTTTTCAACTTCATGCATTATATGACATGGTTTTGATTTTGTCTAGCATTTTGACCATTCTCCTTTGAATGGGCCCCAGTTAGTCCATAAACCTGAAGAGTGATTGATCCTGAGAATGGAATACAGTTGCCTGTGTGGGATCTGACCAGTGCTGAACAGGGGAGGGTGACTGAACCTTACCTGTTTCAAGGATGGCACACTCTTAGCACAGTGGTAAGAGTGGTGGTATACTCTCATCTAGTATGTGCATTGGTTAGCAACTATAACAAAATATCATAAACTAGATGACTTGCAAACAACAGAAGTTTATTCTCATAGTTCTGTAGGCTAAGAAATACAAATTAAGGAGTCAGTTCAGTGTCTATCCATTTTCTTATAAACAGCAGAATTTTGTTATGTGATCACATGGTGGCAGGCATGAACAGAAGAAGTTCCTTGAGCTTATTTCTAGGTTTAGATCTAAAATATACCCCCAACCCCAGTCTCATGTGTTCAGAGACAGGTCCTGGTTGGAAAAGGTAGGTCAGTGGGCGTATGATTTAGAAGAGTATTTTCTTGTTCCCAGATCCCTTCTCTCCCTGCTTCCTTGCTGCCGTAAGTTGAGCAGCTTTCTTCTACCAGGCCCTTGCTGTTTCTGCCTTGGAACCAGTCAACCATGAACTGAATCCACTGAAACTGTAAAGCAAATAAACTTCTTCTCCTTTAAATTATAGGTGTTGAGTATTTCGTTCCAATAATGGGAAGGCTAACTAATACAGGTACAAATGCCACTAATGATGATTCTGCCCTCGTGACCTAATCACTTCCCAAAGACACCCCACCTCCTAAAACCATCAGTTTGAAGGTTGGGATTTTAGTGAAGTTTGGGGAAACAAACACTAAGACCATAGCAGTGATGATGTCAAAAGTTGAACTCATATTGGGCTTACTGTGATATAAAGCACATAAAACTCTTTTATCCATGAAATTGACAAAAAAAATCCATTTATCTTAACATATAAACATCTCAAGTTACTTCCACACCAAATTATAAAAACCTCCAAATGATCACCTCCTCACAGCCTAATACCATTCCTTCTTTTCTTTGCATCATTACTGGGGATTGAACCTAAAAAACTCTGAGGCATACCCTCAATGCTTTTTTCCTATTTGTTTTCTAAAATTTGATACAGGGTATTGCTAAATTGACTGCGATAACTGGAAATTTGTGATCTCCCTGCCTCAAGTAGTTGAGCCAACAGGCCACTCTCCTCTGAATGGACCCCAGAACCACCTTGCCCAGCTGACACTTTCCCTTCTTTACCTTCTATTCACTTCTTAACCTAGGTGACTCTTAATCCTTTGTATCACGGTAATTGAACTTTTTCTTGCAAACAATTTAATAAGAAAAACTCAGTAACCTCCTTTCAGGCCCAATCTTAATCTTTGTAATGAATATGACATTGATAGCCTCCGTCTCTTTTTTGACTTCATGACACTATTACTTCTAACTTTGTACCTCTTCTTCAGGCCTTCCCCTCCCATTCCAAACAGTATTTTTTTTGGGGGGGGAGTTATCTCATCCACATCTGACTATCATCATCTTGTTTGAAAGACTTCAATGTTTCTTCAAAGCATTGCTTCTCAACCCAGTTGCATATTACAATCACCCGGGAAACTTTACAAAATGTCGAAGTACAGTCTAAGTCTAATGGATCAAAATTACTAGCAGTAAACTTTGAGTTTAAAAAGCATCAGAGGGCTGGGGGTGTAGCTCAGTGGTAGCTACTTAACATGTGTTTAGCATGTGCAAGGCCTTAGGTTTGATCTCAGAACCAAAAACAAAATAAAACAAAACACACTAGAAAGAGCGCCTGTTTTTCATGTCCAGTATCATCTGGACATGTCTTGTTGCCCTACAGACCCAGTTATATTAAATGCTGTGGGGGAGGGCAGCAGTCCCAATGCTTGCTGTTCATTTTGTCTTAATTATACACTGCTAGTTTAGGTCTCAAATCCTGTGTGCAGCTCTAGGTTTACACCTCCAACATCCTCCCTATTTGTTCCTTGTTTTCCCTTATCGTGTAAGGATTGATAAGAAGTTAGGTTTTAGCTTGCCTCAAGATGGCAGAGCTGCAGATACACCCAAATCAAGGACCAAGAAGAGTAGGGTGGGGTCAGGTGTAGGTATTCACAGAAGGGAGTAAACATGTTCAAGCCTTCGCACTCATGTACACACACACACACACACACACACACACATTCTATGAACAAAAACCTGGTTCCTCTTCAAATAGCTCAGACTGTGAACAAAAAGCGAAGGTGAAAAGGCTTTAGGAGGACTGCTTATAATTGAAGAATCAAGAAAAAGAATGATGGAGGATGAGGGAGAGAGGAGTACTTACTTTTATTTCAGGGGACCTAGGAAGACTAGGGTAAGAGAATGGAGGCAGATGTGGGGGAGAGATCATGGGATTTACACAGCTGCTGAAAGAAGAGGGGTTGGCTGATAGGCTGTCTGCAGGCTTTAATAACCAATGCTTGATTTGTACTAGAACTGATGTCAAGGTCTTTGGTTCATTGTTTGTGGTAACTTTCTTCCCGGTGTTGAGTATTTCTTACTCTTCTTGTTATTTCTGCTGACTCCTGTTCTCATTTGCAAACTGTCTTAGTGTCTTGAAATCAAGACTAATATTGCTTGCCTACCCAACACTCCCCTCCTGTTTCCTTCCCCACAAATAAGTCCTCTTTGACTTTAAAGAACCTGGACTCCATACCCACCTCTGAATCCTGATGAATCTGTGGTTAGAGTAATCTGAGTATATCACCTATTACTGGTTTAGGGTGCACATAGAATTCAAGTAGGCCAAATCAAGACCAGAGTTTTTTTTTTTTTCTGGACATAAAGATGAACACTTTTAACCCAATAAACACTGGTGGCCATATTCTAGCCAAGAGAAAAACAAAGGGTTAAACTATTCTGGAGGACAACAAAGCCAGGGATAAACAGACCCTGAGTCTTTCTGAGTCACTCATTAAGACAACTTTGGGTTGTGCTCTACCTCTGGATTCCCTGTTCTATGAGCTAATAAATGTTATGAAGTCATTAGGAGAGAGGGTTTTTGTTATTAGCCAAGAGTATCTTATCATCCATGTAGATGTAAATTGAGAAAATTAATCACCCTTATCTCCTCCTAAATTCTTCAGCCTTCTTGAGTCTTGGCTTCTATTCATCAGTTGTTGCGCAATTGTACACTCACAGCTCCTTGAAGTGTACAAATTAGTGCTGCTGTTTAATTCACAGACTTTCCAAGAGAGTGAGGGAGGACTACTATAAGAAATTTTCCTCATTATTAGGGTTTAAAAAATGTGAAAATTGATTTTGACTTATCCAATATAGCAAGCAACTGAGTCACAAGGTTTCAAAAATTATTATTAAAATAAACATATGCATCTGAGATTCCTCTAGTGTGGAATCCCAGAACAGCAGACTATACAATGGTGGGGGTAGGTGGCTTGTGAGCCAATGTGTAAATATTTACTGTCATTGGCAACAACAACAACAATAACAACGAAAAACCCTTACTTCAATGTGTCATTCTTGGTTTGCAGCTCTAGAAACTTTTCTTGCCCTTCAGAGAAAAGTATAAAACAGTTTCTACAGCTGCAAATGTAATGTGCTCTACATTAGTTTCTAGAAGTTTTACAGACAACAGAAAAAAGAAATAATTCTCAAAAAGCTCACAACTGAAAGAAAATTATTATTTTTCTGTCTTCAAGGAGGTGGTTTTTCAGATATTGGAATTTGAAGGTTTTTTATGATGATACTGAAAGAGATGAGTTACCAATTTGTGTAGTAATTTGTTGTCTTTCCTGCTATTGCAGGAAAATTCCCAAGCCAAGCCAAACTAAAAGGAAGATTCTTGAAAAGAGGAGGTAAGAAGGCAGTGTTTAATCTTTATGCCAGTAGACTGTTGAATCTTCACACCAGGGACTGTTTCAGGATCATTCCTCAAAGGCAACAGCTCTGAATTTACAAAGAGTTTAGTTTATATAGAATTTAGATGTGGGAGGTACAAAGCAAGTGACAAAATTTTACGTAATTGGTTCATGCATTGAGTCATATATTGACAGGTAGGCTAGTCTTGAACAGATTTGTTGAAACAAAGGAACTAATTATCATAGTATAGAAACGTTCCAGGAACAAGGGGAGGGGGCCCTTAGAGGGTGGACATAGTTAAAAGGTGTCCTTGACTAGCCCAGGGTGCCTTAACACATAGACAATTACTCTGACTCAGTGCTTATCAGAGGTATGCAGCTGGGCTTTAGATACTGTCATGGTGAACCAAATTCAGTAGAATCTTGGTCAGGGACCTCTAATTGCTCTCATGAAATACCTATAAGTTTGCTATTTATAAATGTGTTTTTACATTATAATTGTGCTCTAACACTGTAAGCTTGGTAACAAAAATCACTTTTAAGGTGGTTTTTAAAGCTATCCAAAAACCGTTAATGGCAACTATAGAAACTACAAACTGGTCAAAATGAAATAAAATTTAGGAAAGTTTAAATGATCCAAGTAGGTAATACAGATCTAAATTAGAGTTTACTTCACAGGTCAGAATTAGTACATAAAGAAACATATACTTTGAATTGTTAGGGCCGGGAGTTTGGCTCAGTGCCTTAAGCGCCTGCTCTGGCAGGCACGAGGTTGTGAGTTCAATGCCCGGTGCCACAAAAAAAAAAAAAAAAAAAAAAAAAAAAAAAAAAAAAAAAAAGAAAATGAATTGTTTACACATTTCTGAAATATATGACTGAAATAATTTAAAGTCTTCAAATTGAAATATTAGAAATACATTCAGAAACTATGAGGTGTGCCAGGCATGGTGGCATACACCTATAATCCCAGCACTTAGGAAGCTGAGACAGGAGGATCACCATGAGTTCAAGGTCAGCCTGGGCTACATAAGTGAGTTCAAGGCTGACCCGCACTACTTAGCAACACCTTGCCTAAAAAAAAAAAAAAAAAAAAAAGGAAGAAGTAAAATGCTATTTTGAGAATACTATTGGGGACTTTTTCTTTTCAGACGATATCTTCTTGTGTTTCCCAGGCTTGCCTTGAGCTCTCAATCCTCATACCTCAGTGTCCCAAGCATCTGTGATTACAGACATGCACCCCTATGCCCAGTACAACTAAACACTTCTGATTCAGCTTGAGATCTAGAATGGTAACTATGGAAATCAATTTTCATTGTTCTGGTTACCTAACTACACTTTCTCATAAAGCCACTGAAAATCCTTTATGATTATGAAAATCTTCTTATGTCAGATGGACAAAAAAAAAAAAAAGAAAAAGAAAAACAATGGCAGAGCTAAGAACTCAAACTTTAGATATCAGACTTGAAAGCTTGCTTTCAATTTTGTTTTCTAAGGTGGAGTCTTACTATGTTGCCTGGAATGGCCTCCAGTTTCAGGACTCTGTTGATATTTCTACCTCAGCCTTTGGATTTGCTAGAACAACAGACACATGCCACAGCTCCTGGATCAAATCTGTATTTTTTTCTTCTAGTAGATCAAAGTTTGATGACATGTGAGGCCAAAAAAAAAAAAAAAAAAATGGAGAGAGCAAGATGTTTAGAATCATTTTGTAAATGTTTGGCATTTACAAAATCTCCTTCTTATGGTCACCTTAACATTTGTGGTTGATAAAAAAAACTGAAAGTCAGGGCTGGGGGTGTAGCTCAGTCATAGAATATTTGTCTAGTGTATTCCAAGCCCAGGGTTTGATCTCTAGAACCATGTCTTAGTTACTTTTCACTCGTTGCTGAGACAGAATACCTGACACCTGAAATTAGGGAAGGAAAGATTTATTTCTTACAGTTCTCAGGGGTTGTAGTCCATACTTACTTGGCTCCAAGGCAGCATGGTGTGGCAGGGCAGCTATTCATGGTGGCAGCCAAACAACAAGGCACGGGAACCCAGCAAGAGAGAGAGAGGAGAAGACACGCCTTCCTTACACTGTATGTCGGCTCCACCCCTGGGTGGGTGTAGCACTCACATTACCGATCCCAGTGCCAGACAACAAACCAATCATGAATGCCAGACTCAGCCCTGCCCATGCCACAATTACATGAGGCTTTGGGGGGACACAGGACTGACACACTATAAAAAACCACCACCAAAAAAAGGGAAGTTCGCATTAATAAGGGGCCAGATGTTACAGACAGATGCCAACATCAGTTAATGCTTGTGAATATCAACTATCACATTCCATACAGAGAGGTCACACCATCTCCATCATGATCAGAGAACCTAGTAGATGACTCATCTAATGGTTATATGAAGAATTATTAACCCAAGGATTTAAAGTGATAAACTTCATGCTCAGAAGGTCACATCCCTTGAGTTAACCAAGATTAACTGGAAAGCTCAAATGTACATTAGCATGAAACAAATATGGACATCTGTCAAGGAAACAACTCTGTTCAATTTCCCACACTTTGGAAACCTAATGTGTTATTAGCAAGATTTTTTGCAAGTTGCAAAATATAGTAAAAATGCTGAAGTAGTAATCTTATACATTAAAATTAAATACCACATCCTCTCTCACCTTTAACTGTTACATTAATATTTGCTTTCTTCTGTGAAATTCTTACTGAAAGTAATGTAAACGAAAATAAAAATGTCTTGAAATACAAGAGAATCTTCCAAGGTCCATGAACCCTTGGGAAATGCTTGGAAATATGGTAATTGAAACATGCAAATATTTTAGTAATTAAGTTCATCAGTGTTCATTTCAAACCTTTCCCAATCCAGAGCAACACCTGTTAGAGTTACTGATTTATTTTCTTCAATTTAAATGAAAACAGAACTTCAGTTGCAGTCACCTAGACCAAATTTTGAGGTTTTCTTATAATTTTTTGACAAGTTCTTCAATAAAGTGTAAGTTTTCTTTGGACTTCTGGCAGGACAAAGAGTACAGATAACTTTGCATGAATACATAATGCTTCTGGTTACCTTTCTGGCCAAAGCTGAGGTTATCTCTTTCCTAGTGAATATTAAGACTCCCTGCAATACAATCTGCTTTACCACCTGTTGTTGAAAATACTCTTTCTTTCACAGCTACTGGAAGATGACTCTGTTTACATTTTAACTTCATACAACTTTTATTAGAGGGAAATCAATTTTACAACTGGATTATAGAAAATACTTGCTAAAATTCTAAACATGACCAGTAATGATTGAAGGGTAGGCTATGTGACTGTCTTGGTTACTTTTTACTCGTTGCTGAGACAAAACACCTGACACCCAAAATTAGGGAAGGAAAGGTTTATTTAGCTTACAATTTTTGGAGGTTTCAGTCCACAATCAGCTGGCTACAAGGCAGGGTGGCATGGCACAGGGACAACACTTCAAGGCAGCAGCACAGCAAAAGCAGCCAGAGTAAAAGGGGGCAAGAGCAAGCTTTTTCTCCTCCCTTATATTGTACACAGGACACCCCCTCCCAGGGTGTGTGTAGCATTCACAAACATCCTTGCCTTCCTTTGCACAGGATGAGGATGTTTACAAAGTAAGACCCTTGGCTCCCTGCTGAGTCTCCCAGTTAAACTTCTGACCTTCTCAAATTGTAACAATGACCAGGTAACTGTGCTCTACACCCCAGGATGTAGAACTGCTGAGTTACTTAATTAAGCTGCTAGACTTCTCAAGTTGACACAATGTATAAACCGTAGCAGTGACCCAACAGAAGGAAACAGAAAATGAAATTTCTTGCCTGCCAATAATGAAAAGCCATATTTACCCCAGATCTTCCAAGATGGTTGTAGTTATAGAGGGCAGCCAGGTGTTTTGGGCCCAGAATAGTGTCATTTCTCTTCTGTTCTGGCAGCTTAAGTCATAAGGCTAGGATCAAATGGTTTGCTAATCTATAGGACAAAGAATCTATAGGGCAAAACTATGGAAACTGACTCAACATCTGTGGATGGGGAAATGGGTTCTTTCCTGGATATAAGCATATACTTGCTGCAGCATTATCTTTTATAAGAACAACACTCAAGAGAATTATGTAGTAACCTTGTTGCTGTTATAATCATTGTTTTTGTATTTGTTTTTGTTTTGAAGCACTGAGGATCAAACCCAGGACTTCACACATGCCAAGAAAATGCTCAAAATTTTTAGTTACATTGAAGTATTTATTTTAGTTAAAAAAAATGTATGCATCTAGGAAAGAGGTATAGAATTGATCCAATCTTAGAATCTATGTCAATTCATAGGAGAAACATAGAAATTAAAATTCATGGCTACAGTTGGAGGTGCAGCTCATTGGCAGAACCAGTATTTAGCATACATGAATCCCTGGTTCATGACCAGCACATACAGACAAAAAAAAAAACAAAAAAACAAAACAAAACAAAAAAAAAAACCATGGCTATGCCCACATTATCACAAACACTCATTTAATTCTATAAATTCATCCAGTAAAGTAAATTGCATAAGAATCAATAAAAGCCTCTTTTTCTTTTCAATCACATAAGATAAACATGTGATTAACTGAAGACTTACCAAATCAAATAACTTTCTTATCCAACTTATTTATTCCTTTTACTTTCATCTTAGCTGTGGGGCTGTCTTTGTTTTTATTCACTCAGTAAATTATAAAATTCAGATCAGCAGCAAAAGCAAAGTGTTGAAACATAATACATGGGAGGGTTACTTTATTCATAAATGTTCAATGTTTCATTATTATATATTTCTCCAAGAGACTAAAAAGCTATAATGTGCTCAATCTTTTGTTCTCCACTACAAAGTGAGCATCTTTAAAACAAACTAAACAAGCCGGGCGTGGTGGTGCACGCCTTTAATCCCAGCACTCGGGAAGCTGAGGTAGGCGGAGCGTTGTGAGTTCGAGGCCGGTTTGGGCTACAACGTAAGCGCAAGGCCGGCCTGAGCTACATAGTGTGACCCTGCCTCAAAAAACCAGGGGCCGGGAGTTTGGCTCAGTGGCTTAAGCACCTGTCTGGCAGGTGCGAAGTTGTGAGTTCGATCCCTGGTGCCGCAAAAAAAAAAAAAAAAAAAAAAAAAAAACACTAAGCAAATCAGTTTTCTTAGAAAATTCAAAAGGAATTATACTCTATCATACATGTCAAAAAATGCTTTCTACAAAAGGCCAGATAGCAAATATTTCAGGCCTTACAGTCCACATGGTCTCTAGCAAAATTATTCAGCTCTTGCCTTACAGCACAAAAATAATAACAGAAAATATAGAAGCAAATGGATATGGCAGTGTTGCAAATAAAACTTTACGTACAAAATCACACCTGAAAGAATTAGGCCTACAAGTTGTTGTTTGTCAACCCCTACTCTATCATACAGCTTACTATACAGAAAAAAATACCTCAAGGAATGTTTGCATCTTAGTAACTTCTCTCATTGCTGAGACAAAATACACACCATCCAAAGTTAAAGGAGGAAAGATTTATGGCTTACAGTTTGTAGAGGTTTCAGTTCATAATTAGCTGGCTCCAAGGTAAGGTAGCATGGCAGAGGGACATTGCAGAATAAAAATAGTCTGTAGCAAGCAGGTAGAAGGCAGCAAAGTAGCAAGCAGCAGCAGACGCAGTAAAAGAGCAGAGCAGCTTCTTTCTATCCTTTATATTCCATCCAGTTTCCCAGCTTTTGGGTAGTATCACCTGCATCACTCTCTTAATACCAGCATCATATCCTTAATCCCAGCATCACACATCCTAATCCAACCACCTTTCAAATCCCCCACTTATGACCCTGTGAGGCTTTGTGGGGGACGTCTAAATATAAGCCATAACCATTTGAATAATTATGTTCCCAAAACGACATCATTGTTTACATACCATGAAATCATTCTTGACATTAAGATATGATTTCTATAAAAGAGCTCTTGAAGGAGAGTGATCTCATGTGATGCCCTAGGTCTTCCAAAGAAAGATCATGACTTTTGCAGAAGGGACATATGAAGGAAGAGTCTACAAGTTAGAAATCCAGAGGAAAACAATTTAAATGTTGATGGATTGATGGGATGTAGCTGAGTGGTAGACTACTTCCTTAGTATGCTCAAGGTCCTGGGTTCAATCCCCAGCACTG
Organism: Dasyprocta punctata; assembly: GCA_004363535.1. Taxonomy (NCBI): domain Eukaryota; kingdom Metazoa; phylum Chordata; class Mammalia; order Rodentia; family Dasyproctidae; genus Dasyprocta; species Dasyprocta punctata. The sequence continues at coordinate 18,780 of RJWM01018340.1, read as the reverse complement.
CAGAGAAAAAGAAAAAAAAAAAAGTACGTTCAAAGTTGAAGCATATTCGGCCAACCCCCACCACACACACACCCAGATGACCTCAGCAGCCCATGGGAGCCTCAGCTTCCCCTCACCCTCACCCTGACTGCCTCAGCAGCTGAGGGGAGCCTTGGCCAGCTCTCCCTGGCACTTGGATGACCTGAGCAGTTCATGGGAGCATCAGTGAATTCTTCTACCACCTGCAGTACCTCAGTGGGCTGGTGGGAGCCTTGGTGACCCCTCTCTGCCACTCAGAGGACCTGGGCAGGCCAGCAAGAGCACAGGAAGTCCACCCCCAAGTAGAGGACTTCAGTGGGTGGGCAGGAGCCTCGGTGATCCCTCCCCCACCTGGAAGACCTTGCTAGGCCAGTGAGAGGATGAGTGAGTCCTTCTGCCATACAGAGAATCCTGAGTAGGCTGACGAGGGCACCAGGATGCCCCCCCCACACACACTCAGAGAAACCTGACTGGGCCTGCAAGACTCCCAGTGACACAGTAGGGTCCTGGATGGGGTGCATACCATGGACAGGTGGGTCTAGTGACCTGGAACAGGCTGAAGCCACATGCTAGAAAGAATATAGGATTCACCTAACTGGCCCCACAGGAGGAAGTCAGGTAACTGGCCCCTCCCCTACACTGTAGGACCCAGCAACTGGGTGAACATCAGCCACACAGGAAGACCCTAAGACACACACAATGGACAGTAGAGACTAGTGGGATTGAAAAAACCAAAATGTTAACCCAAGAGGTGAAAATAACAAAACAAAAAAGCAAAACGCAATCTCAAATACCCAGCCTATCTGCAACAAGTACAGGAGACATCAAAATAAAGGACATTTGAAGTCACATACCTAAAATTTCTGAGAAGGCTGCAACTGAAATAAAGAAACAAGCCCATGAGACTACAGAGGAAATCCAATTACAAATAATTTCTCAGGAAAAGAAAGAAATGACAACCTTGATGAAGGAATTGCTCAGCACAACTAGAGAAGACATAGGTTAAAAAAAAATTACAGGAGTGTGGGAAAATGATGGAAACCTTGGATGAATAATATAGGAAAGAAATACAATGCATGAAACAAATTCAAGGAGATATCTAGAAAATTAGAAATTCTACTGAAACTTGGCAAAACCACTTGAGCAAAACTAAATATAGACTCTCAGACTTTGAAGACAGGATCACAGCTAGCAATCACAAAAGGAAATAACTCTTAAAAATAACAAGGGATCATGAAAAAATTCAATAACTCCAAGATAATGCAAAGAAAAACAGTATAATACGATAGGTATAAAAGAAAATGCAGGAGTCAATGCAAATAACATAAAAAAACTATTTTCAGAACTAATAGCAGAAAATTTCTCAAGCATAGGAAAGGAATCTGATAAACAGATAAGTGAGGCATACAAGACTCCAAACAGCCATAACCAAAATAAATCTTCACCCAACATACAAAAATCAAGATCCCAGAAATTCAGCATTAAAACAGAATCCTAAAAGCTGTTAGAAAAAAGAAGCAGGTCACCTATCAAGGAAAGCCCATTAGAATCACAGCCAACTTTTCAACACAAACTCTCAAGACAAGATGAGCTTAGAGTGAAATATTTCAAACCCTGAAGGAAAACAACTTTCAACCCAGACTGATGTACCCTGCAAAGCTAGCTTTCAAATTTAAAGGAGAAATAAGATACTTCCATGACAAAGAACAACTGAAGAAATTCATGTCTACCAAACCAACCCTAGAAAGAGTACTGAAAGACATTCTAGATAGGGATAAAAATGACCACAATTTCCAGCACAACAACAAAAAGAAAACACCAGGCAGGGCACAATTAAACAAGGGGGAAAAGCAGGAAACCAACAACAGGAAAATAACATGACAAAGTTGAGCCAATAATAACAGTTATCACCATCAATGTAAAAGGCCTCAATTCACCAAACAAAAGAAATATATTGGCAGAATGGATCAAGAAATGTGATCCGAGACTTCCTGCAAAATGGCTGACCTGATAATACCGCCGTAGGGAGACTCCCTGGAATATACCATCCAAATGCTGGAATACAAAATAATATAATAACAGAAAGAAGGAAAGGGGAGGGAGATGGGTCCTCTGGACCTAAGAGGAGTCTAGGACAAGAACTGTAGCCCATGGAAAGAGTAAAAAAAGAAGAAGTAAACAAACAAAGGTGGAGGTGCCTCTGACTGGAGCTGAATTCAATTAGTGGTGGACTCAAACTGAGAAGGTGAGATTAAAGTGCTCCCGATGCGCGATTGAACTTCTGCAGCTAAGGCGGAGATGGCAGAGGCAGCGATCGATTGTGGAAAGAGGTGGTCGCGAGCAGGCAAGTGAGTAAACTCGCTGGGCCCCAGCCCCTCACCCCCCACTCCCGAGGGAGAGTGAGGAACAGGCATCCATCTTGAGACCAGAACTGCACCTAATTAGGCACGGTTCCTTGCCCACACCGGGCCCCAGAGGGTCCTGGCAGAATCTGCACGGGCGCCCTGGGGGTGATAGAGGAAGTTAGGCGGATGGCCCTATCCTTGCGCATTTCACCAGACATCTGTGGAGCAGAGGCGGGCTGGGGAAACACAGCAGAGCCCAGGAAAATGCCAAGACAGAAAGGTAGAGGGCGCTCTCCGGACTCCGATACAAGCAGCACAAACCCAGGTGACACAAACACAGACAAGGTCGGGAGTCCAAAAATTAAACTCTCAGAGGAGATGACAACTGAAGTGGGGAGACAATTCCATGAAGCTATGAAAGAAATTAAAGTGGCACTGTTAGCCCAACTGAGAATTGAAATGAAATACATAATAGGGCAATTCCTAAGCGCCTCTAAAGGAGACATAGCTGGAAAGGTGGAGGGTGGAAAATCAAAGGAGATTGAGAATGAAACAAATAAAGACTTAGAACGTATCAATCAGATTCAGAGAGCTTACCAGGAACTCAAAGACTTCAATAAAAGTTGGCAGAACCACCTGAAGGAGACTAAAGATAGTCTTTCATATCTAGAAGAAAAAATGGCCGCCTTGGAGAGAGAGAGAAAAGACCTGTTAAAAATAATAATAAGTCTGGAAGTGGCAGTGCAACGGCTGCAAGACAACCCAAGGAAATATAATTTACAAATAAAAGGTGTGAGTGAAAAAGCAGGGGTCAATACAAATCAAATTAAAAGCCTATTTACAGAAATAATTTCAGAAAATTTTCCAAGTATGGGAACAGGAAGAGACTTTCAGATAGCTGAAGCATATAGAACTCCAGCTCAACTTGACCATAATAGGCCTACACCCAGACATATAATAATCAAGATTCCAGAAATTCAACACAAAAACATAATATTAAAAGCTATTAGAGAAAAGGGACAGATTACCTACAAAGGAAGGCCCATCAGAATCACTACAGACTTCTCAACACAAATCATCAGGTCAAGAAGAGCCTGGAGTGAAATATTTCAAGCCCTGAAGGAAAATAACTTTCAACCCAGACTGATGTACCCTGCAAAATTATCTTTTAAAATCAATGGAGAAACAAGATACTTCCACGACAAAGAACAACTAAAAGAATTTATGACAACCAAGCCAACCCTACAGAGAATACTGAAGGACATTCTAGAGAGAGATAAAGAAGTCCACTGCTCCAGAAACAG
>RJWM01018340.1:0-15013 GCA_004363535.1 Dasyprocta punctata | reverse complement strand
GGAGAGATACCACCGAGCAGGGCAGACAAATGAATAATCCATCAATGGGAGTTAAGTCCAGTATTGTTTTCTTTTTCTTTCTTTCTTTTTTTTTTTTTCTTTTTTGCAGCACCGGGAATTGAACTCACAGCCTCGCACCTGCCAGACAGGCACTTAAGCTGCTGAGCCAAACTCCCAGCCCTGGTTTTTTGAAGCAGGGTCGCACTATGCAGCTCAGGCCGGCCTTGCACTCGCATTGTAGCCCAAGCTGGCCTCGAACTCACAACGCTCCACCTACCTCAGCCTCCCAAGTGCTGGGATTAAAGGCGTGCGCCACCACGCTCGGCTCCAGTATTGTTTTCAATGAGCTGTTTAGTTTAATCCTTTTCTACCTCGACCGGCCTAATTTTTTCATACATGATGACAAAGACAGCTATCTTAAAGATAACAAAATTTATAACGGTAGCCTTCAATGATATGTGATCACCTAGCTTCAAAACCAGGTATTACTTTCGCTGTTCTGTTCTGAGAGATTTTAACTTATCTTAGTGTGTTTGTGTTACAACAGATGATATAGGCAACTGCCTTGAAGCTAATATGAGGCATTATAGAAATCAATGTTGCATTACTATGCATTGCCTCCATTACCTTATTTGTTATTGGTTTTATTCAATACTATTTTGTTTGACTATACTTGGCCAATTGGTAAGGGCATTTAGTTTGAAGACAATAAGAGGTATTACAAGGGGAACCGAGGAAGGAAGGTATGGAAAAAAGACATAGTTTTATATGAGGGTATTCATAAGATAGTTTAAAAGTCTATACTACTAAAAGTATTAACTGGTGAGAGAGAACACTTGATATTCATATGAGCAGATCAATCCTACATGTCTTTATCTGTCAATCTGAACAGCCTCCTTAATGGTAATAATATACAATGTTGCAACCGCTGTAAAATTCCAACCATCTAAATTTCTAAACCTATAATTTTACAGTATAGGATATGTTGTTGTTGTCAGTTGAATCCTTTAGTTTTTTTGTTTCTCTTAAGTATGACCATTCTTTTATCCTTTATTGGCTTCACTCTGAACTATTTAGCTTGACTATATTAGACCTGATATTATGGGTAGTTATTTCAATGATAACAAGAGGTACTCTAAGGGGAAAGGAAGAAAGGAAGGGAAAAAGAAAAAGACATAAATTTATAAATATGCATAAATAAGACAGCTAAAAAAAACTGTATTACTAAGTACATTAGCTATTGAAAAAGAAAAATTAATATTCCTGAATTGATAAACGTTGTGTGTCTGTCTGTCAATATAATCAACCCCTATGAAGGTAACGATATGTAATATTGTAACTACTGTCAAACTTCAACCACCTCAGAGTGTAAACCTACAGTGTAATTGTATCAGATCTGTCTTTGTTATTTTCTGTCTTTCCTGCTTTTTGTTTCTATCTTCTGTATCTATTTTCTTTTAAATAAAAAAAAAGTAAAAAAAAAAAAAAGAAATGTGATCCAACAATATGCTGTATACAAGAAATGCATCTAACTAAGAAACAAACTCATAGACTGAAAGTCGAAGAATGGAAAACAATATTCCATGCAACAGGAACCCAGAAAAAAACAGGGGTAGTTATTGTGTTTGCAGACAATGTGAACTTCAAACCAAAAATGATCAAAAGAGATAAAGAAGGTCACTACATAGTCATTAGGGAAAAAATTCAAAAGGAAGATACAACAGTCATAAATATACATGCACCAAATACAGGAGCACCCAACTATATAAGACAAATACAAATAGATATGAAAAACCAAATACACAATAACACAGTTGCAACAGGGACCTTAATACCCCATTGTCACAAAGAGATAGATCAACTAGATAAAAAGTCAGCAAAGAAATAACAGAACAAATGGACCAACCAGATGTTTACAGAATGTTCCACCCAACACCATCACAATACACATTCTTTTCAGCTGTGCATGGGACATTCTCTAAAATAGACCACATATTAGTCCATAGAACATGCTTAAATAAATGCAAAGGAATTGAAATTATCCCATGCGTATTATTTGAACAGAGTACACTGAAAATGGAAATTAATGGCAAAAGAAACTGCAAAAGCTACCTTAACACATAGAAATTAAATAAAACCCTCCTGAACAACCAATGGTTTACAAATGAAATTAAAGAAGAAATTAAACAATAGCTACAATTAAATGAAAATGCAGATACAACTGGAACCTGTGGGCTGTAATGAAAGCAGTCCCAAGAGGGAAATATGTAGCAGTGAATTTTCACATCAAGAAAATGGAATGAGCACAAATAAGCAACATAATGCTACACCTCAAGCTTCTTGAAAAAGAAGAGCAAGTCAAGACCAAAACTCATAGAAGAGAGGAAATTATAAAGATCAGAGCAGAAATTAATGCAATTGAAACAAAGAAAATGATACAAAGAATTAATGAATCAAAGAGTTGGCTCTTTGAAAGAATAAATGAAATTGTAAACTCCTACCCCATCTTATCAAGTAAAGGAAAGAAGAAACTCAAATTCATGCAATGAAGAATGAAAAGAGTAAAATTACTACAGATCCTGTGGAAATATGGAAGATCATCAACACCTACTTCAAAAATCTTTACTGGCAAAGACTGGAAAAAACAGAAGAAATGGACAGATTCCTAGAAATATATGAATTACCAAGCTGAATCACAAGGATATAAAAATTTTGAATAACCCAATATCAGCTACTGAAGTCGAAAATGTAATTAAAAACTTACCAACAAAGAAAAGCCCAGGTCACAGCTGAATTCACAGCTGAGTTCTACAAGAAATTTAGAGAAGATTTAATACCAACACTCCTCAAATGCATTAATGAAATCGAAAGGGAAGCAATTTTCTCTAACTCATTCCTGGAAGCAAGTATAACTGATACCGAAGCCAGAGAAAGACCCAGCCAAAAAGGAGAACTGTAGCCCAATCTCCCTAATGAACATAGATGCAAAAATTCTTAATAAAATACTAGCAAGCAGGCTGAAGCAAATCATAAAGAAGATTAGACACTATGACTAAGTGGAATTCAACCAAATTAAATGATAAACAAATTCAATTTATTTTACTTCTTCAATGATATCCACTCCTAGTTTTCAACATCCCAGCCACCTCTAATGGATTCAAGCAATCAGAAATTTCTGCATAGTATTTCAAAAAATTTTTCTGTCACTCATATTAGATTAACAATATACAGCAGGTCAAATGGGAATTGGGGAATGGGGTAAATTGTACTTTCCAAGCACATACAAACTCCTCAGAATGTAGACTTTCTACCATAAGAATAGGTAATACTTGTTTATATGCTTTCTTGATGTTCTTATCTGGTATCGTCATGTATGTAATTCCATAGCCAAATTCTGTTCTTTCAGGTTAGGGCCAAGAAGTTCATTGAATCTCTATAAATGTCTTGTTTGTGATTTTGTAGCATACTAGTTCACACGTGGGATATTTTTTGAGTACTGGGGATCGAACTCCTAGACAAGCACTCTACCACCAAGCTACATTCTTAAGAGTTTTTTAAAATTTTATCTTGCAACTCTCTGAATTGCCCAGGCTGGCCTAGAATTTGTGATGCTCCTGGCTCAGCCTCTGTAGTAACTGGAATTACAGGTGCAGGCTACCACACTTGGTTAAAAATATTTTTTAAATAAAGGAAAAGAAGAAGCTGGGCATGGTGACTCACACCTTTATTCCCAGCACTCGGAAGGCTGAGGTAGGAGGAGCGTTGTGAGCTCGAGGTCAGCTTGGGCTACAATGTGAGACATAGTGCGACCCTGCCTCAGAAAACTAGGACTGGGAGTTTGGCTCAGTGGCTTAAGCGCCTGCCTGGCAGACGTGAGGTTATGAGTTCAACCTCCAGTCCCACAAAAAATAAATAAATAAATAATAAAGGAAAAGAAGAGTTTATGGTGCCTGTAGGTCTTTTTCTACAAAAATTTCTTTCTAACATAGCCTAGCATGATGCAGTATTTCTCAAAAACAGTTCTGCAGGATTAGAGCCCTCAGGATAATAATATGTGTTAACTGAATTAAGAGGTATCTTTGCAAATAATGTTAGAAAAAATTTACAAAAAATATTTGTTAAACACATTGCCTTCCCAGAATTTTCTCAGAATCTTTAATGTGTTGAACTCTAGGAACCCCACAGCATGCAGAATCTCAGATGACTGGCACCATTTTTGGACAAGTATTTTGTGGAATGAAAGTGGAGGAAAACACACTTTAGGAAGCACCAGAAGAGTGGAAAGAATCTGAAACTTAGGGTCAAAGGTCTTTGTCATAATTCTGATTTATCATTACTGCATGCAAGTCACTATTAATGCCAGTTTCATCTAATGCAAAATGAAGATAATAATTCATTCATAAATAGCTATCACATAGAGTTTTTATAAAAATAAATGACAAACTTTAGGCAATTCATGTCTGGCATATGTCAGAAAGCTAGATAAATGACTGTCTTAGTAAATGATGCCTTTCCTTTTTTTCAGATCCTATTAAGAGGCTCAAATGCTTACGAATTCCAGTGCTGATTTCTTACCAACTGCTTAACCTCTTCCTTGTTTGCATCAGTCCAAGTCTAGTTCAGTAAAAATGAAATTCTGAAGTGCACAGGACTTCCTACCAATGAGACAGAACATGCTGTACTGTGTGCTAAACTGAAGGTCAACTTGGTTTTGTCGTTAAACTCATTTTACAGTTGGGCTAGTAAGTGCAGGGATCTTAAAAAGTCAATTTCTTTTATTTATTTATTTTTTTTTTTGCGGCACCAGGGATTGAACTCATAACCTCGCGCCTGCCAGGGCAGGCGCTTAAGGCACTGAACCAAACTCCCAGCCCAGGTTTTTTTGAGGCAGGGTCACACTATGTAGCTCAGGCCGGCCTTGCGCTCGCGTTGTAGCCCAAGCCGGCCTCGAACTCACAATACTCCGCCTACCTCAGCCTCCCGAGTGCTGGGATTAAAGGCGTGCGCCACCACGCCCGGCTAAAAAGTCAATTTCTTAGGAAAATATTAGATGAAGGTGGAAACTGCTTAGAACAGAAACTACTCAGAAACTTAGGACAAGACTCAGTTAATCTTTCTTGCTCATTGCTTCCTCACTCATACACAAAGTAATAATTGACCCCTAAGAATATTGTAAGGATAAAATTTGATATTATGTATATAAATACATTACAGAGTATAGGATAAATATTTTTATATAGTAGAGTGAATAACACATAGTTAATAGACCATCTTTGGACTATCATCAAAAGAGATTTTTCATAGAACTTCATAATATTAAAGTGAAATTCGAGCCAGGTGTGGTGGCGCACACCTTAAATCCCAGCACTCAGGAGGCTGAGGTAGGAGGAGTGTTGGGAGTTCGAGGCTGGCTTGGGCTACAATGCTGACCGCAAGCCTGGCCTGAGCTACATAGTCAGACCCTGTCTCTAAAAACTAGGGCTGGGAGTTTGGCTCAGTGGCTTAAGTGCCTGCCTGGCAGCCACAAGGTTGTGAGTTCAATCCCCAGTGCCACAAAAAATAAATAATAAATAAATAAAAAATAAAGTGGAATTTGTTACAGATCACATAGTTCACTTATCTTCTTTTCTAGAATTAAAAAACAACCCAGAGAGATGAAGGAAATTGGTGAAGGCCATACAGTGGCAATGTCAGGCAGGATACACTAGCTTTCTACAAATTTTCAAACATGGGGAGCAGATTTGTCTTGTTTAACCACGAAAGATTAAGTCCCTGGTGAGCCTGAGTGAAGCCACACAAAGAAGACGTGTCTAATGCTCTCAGTGGGCCACTTTCCCGGTGTTGGTACTGAAGCTGGCTTTAGAGAGGAGAAGCAGGCCGTAGGCATCATCTTTGCCATCTTGGTTGTGTGCAGTGGAAACTAATCATATGCATCACGGCTTCCCCATGTGGTCAACACATGGCCTGTATGAGACCCAGACCTGTGCCAGCGTCAACTATGGAACTCATGTTTTATAGAAATGTAGGAGCCACCGTCTCACTGGAAGAAAAAAACTTAAAGTTGTAATTTTTTAGTGTTTTTCATTAGACTAAGAAAATGTCAAGTGTCCATATCAAAGGGAAGGGTTGGAAGAAGATTATAAGGAGGCTAAATTCTTCTAACCCAGTTGGCATTGCCCCTGGGTATAGATAGAATCTTGGCTTGACTCTGCTATATGGTTAACCACAATTTTAGAATCTGCAATTTTTGGTTATCTGTACTGACGGCCTTTTGATTTCTGTGCATAATTGAAAATTGACTGTTATTATGAAAACTAACAACCTCAAGACAAACTTTTTTGAGCATCTCTCCTTAAAAACAATGTGAATTGAGATGTTTCCCTACCAGACAACTCAAGTAAGGTTTGCTCATGACTAAAGAATGTGCTATCCATCACAATATCCCACACCATAAAAAAAAAATTCCTCTTATAAACAGTCTTAGTGAGACAGGACTGACTTTAGTAACAAAAGAGAAGTGAGAGGTGATTTGAGGAAGTAACAAAAAACTCAGTAAAGGCTGGGATATTTCTGTGGAAGCTACTAAAAGGGGAACTCCAAAACAAGCCTTGCAGTTGCACAGATCTCCACCTTAGTTTGCATATTTTGTAATTTCAGGGTATGTTCTGATTAAAAGAGTAAATATACTAAGCATAAGTAGTTCACGAAGCTAGGGGCAAAATGAGCACACCCTGCTACAGTGCACATTATAACAGCAAAGCTAATAATATTACCAGAGTGTTCACCACAGGCAGGCACTGTACTAAAAATGTTTCACATGAATTAACTTGTTTAGTGCTCATAACAGGCCTGTGAGGTATGTACTATTCTTAACTCCATCTTCAGGAAACTGAAGTTCAGAGAGTGAGGACTTTCCACTGCTGCTAAGTACCTAACCTCAGATTTGCCTATACCCATCACTATGGCACTACAGTGTGTTATATGAATCTTGTCTATCAGCCCTTGACATATGTGATATGCAGTCTATGTGTTGTTTTGGTTCTGCTACCATTGTTCCTGCAGAAGTTCAGCAGTCTGGAGGCCAACGGTTGGGGGAGGATGTGTCTCATTCATGGTAATCCTTGGAGGAAGCCTACTTAAAAATATTTTTTTTTTCTATTAGGGTTATGACAAGTCAAAGATCTACTGAGGATGAGATAGTTCTTTATTTGATGCAGTAGGCTTTAATCAGAGAAGGGGCATCAACATAAGCATAATCTAGTAAACCTTCTAATCCTGATTTCATTTACAGTGATACATAATGTGAAGTGTGGCTTGTAGGTACTACTGAGGAAATCTTCCCTAGTCACAGCCTATCTGTGGCAGGTCTTAATACCCTAAGATAAGGAACGGTGGTGGAGGGCCACTCCTCTACATGCATAAAGCAGGTGGACACACAAGATGCTGACAAGGACACTTGTATTCTCTTTGTTTACTCTCAGAGTCTGCAGCTGGTTAGAAATTCTCACCACTTCTATCACTTAATTGTATAAAGCTTCCTACGTTAGAATATAAACACGTTTTTTAAAAGATGTATATATTAAGTCATCAGTATTCATGATAGACAAGGGAGTTGTAATGTAAAAAAAAAAAAAAAAAAAAGAACGGGTTTCAAGGGGATGAAAGCATAGTAGGTAAATTTTGATGGAAAATGAAAATTCAAAAGGTCACTGCAATAGGTCCCAGACCACAGTTAGTTCAGGGTGAAGTGTTCATTAACTTATGGCAAAAAATAAACAACAAAGACAATGTAATAAATTTTTAATTAAAATGGTAAATTCTCAGACAAGCCTCGGGGGGAGATACATATATATATAGATAATCATGTCCACCTTAAATGTTACCATGATATCTCTTTCATTAAATTTTTATGACAGTAGATGGAGATGGTATTTTTTTCTCTCATGCGTTTACTTTAAAAAACCAAAAGTGAGCAACCTATTATTAATCTCTAGTGTGTATATGCACATGTGCTTTGTGTCTTATGTTTGATGTTATGTTAATATTTACAATAACTAGATGAGAAGTCTCAGGCCTAGACGATAAATAACTGATCCAGTAATTTAGCTATTAAGTGGCAAAACTTGATTTGTGCTCCTTACTCCTACTTTTGGGGATAAGGATATTAGTAACTTTGTGGGAGAGATCAATGCTAAAAGCAAAAAGAGAAATGTCAGAGGAACTGGAATATAGAATATAAATGTCACCTTCTTAAGTTTATCAAAGACTCCCTGGAACTTTGCTTGCAAATATTTTCCCTTATAGTCAGCATTTAAAAGCTAGCATCATAAAATCCTAAAAAGCTAAGGCCAAATGTGTTTAAATTCATTCTTCTTCTTTTTGATAAGTGAGAAAACTTACAGGTAGTGTCTGGCTTAAAATTCAACAGTTGCATATCACCAGCCCTCAGAAAAAAATGTTTATTTAAAGCAAAAGACACACATGGCCAGGAATTTAGCTTGGCAGAATAAGCGCTTGCCTGGCAAGCACGTGGTCGTGAGTTTGATCCCCAGTACCAAAAGAAAAAAAAAAGTCACGCAAAGAAAAGACATAACATAGCCATTAAGGGAGGAAAATAAAATAGAAAAAAAATCAACAGCCTTATCAGATCAGTTAAATAACTACATTTCATAAACTACACTCAACTCAGTCATCCATGACAAATGGATAATTGCAACTAGGAACTTTCCAAAACAAAGTTGATTTCAATTCAGTGTTTTATGCATAGTAAATATTCAGATAAAAATCAACTGCTAGAATAGTGAATTACTAATTTTTCTTAACACCAAATACATTTATTAGAAAAGAAGAAAGTTATGAAATACCCTCTAATTTCCTTAAGAAATTAGAAATAAAAGACAATAAAACCAAGAACAAATAGAAGAAAATAATAAAGATCAGAAAACACAATCCCTTATCAAAATGCCAGCATCATTTTTCATAAAAATTAACATTTTGATTCTTACATTTCTGCAGAAATACAAAAGACTCAGAATAGTCTAAATAACTTTGATAAAGAAGCTCCAACCCTCCCCAAACTCTCGACTTATCACAAAGTTACACCAATTTTGACAAAATAGCATTGATATCAAGATAAACAAACCATGAAGGTACCAATATGAGGTTCCAAGATACCCACATAACAGACAATTGATTTCTGGTAAAGATGCAAAAGCAAAGAAGTGGAGAAAGGATTCACCCTTCAATAAATATACTAGAGCAACTGGATATCCACTTAAAAAAAAAAGCCAAACCTTATAGCGCATCAAAAATTTCTTAAGACCTCCAAAGTTCAACTCAAAATGGCTCACAGTGGGTCAGTTAATGTAAAGGCATATATGACCTAAGTCATTGCTTTGGCTGAGGTCACTGTTTCTGGGACAAGGTGTAGAAGGGAAGGCAGAACCTACAGAAGCGTTCAGTGAAGGGAGGCATTGAATTCACTTCTGGACAGGCCATATAGATGACAGAGGAGGCTATTGTGCTGCTTTTTTTATAACTATCTTACCTATTTTTTCATATACATATAAACATACATAAACATACACATAGTTTTTCTTTCAGTTTGTCACACAAGTGAAACAAAACAATGTTTACACATGTGTGACTTATTTCACTAATGAGTATGTTCTCAAGGTGCATCCATTGAAGTATAAAAGTGTCCAGTTTATCATTCTTTATAGCTGAGTAGTAGTCCATTATATAGAAATACCACATCTTTTTTGTTCATTCCTCAGTTAATGGACATTTATATTGTTTACAAGATCTGGCTATTATGAACTGTGCTGCTGTAAACATGGGTGCACATATATCGCTGTGGTATGATGTTTTTAATTCTTTTGGGAAGATACCCAGAAGGGAAATAGCTGGGTCAAATGGAACCTCCAATCCTAGCTTTTTGAGGAATCTCCACACTGACTTCCACAGTGGTTGCACCAGCCTATATTCCCACCAACAGTGGAGAAGTGTTCCTTTTCCCCTACAGCCCCTCCAGCACTTGTTATTGGTTGACTTCTTAATACTAGCTTAATACTTACTTAATTCTTTCTGGGATGAGGTGGAATCTCTGTTGTTCTAATTTGCTTCTGTCAAATGACCAGTGTTGTTGAACATTTTTTCATGTATTTATTTGCTGTTTGTACTTCATCTAAAATGTGTATGTTTATCTCAGATGCCCTGAATTCCTAATTTTATAATGCTCATCATAACATGGACATACATATCCTTTCTTGTTCTAAAAATAAGCAGTTGAAGACTTGTGAAAATACTTAACCATGAAGTAACTCTTATAAGGCTACACTTTGACAGAATGTTTGCAAGTAAATAAATGTGAAATGAAAATCTGTTAATGTAGACATAATGCATATAGTGATGAAGACTTAAGAATTAGTATCTCTCATTTGACATTTTTCCAACTCTCAACTTCTGAAAATATTTTCTATTACTCGCTGCTACTACGGGGTCCAACTAGGTCCACATTTATATTTTCTGCATGGAGAAAAGGGGAGGGAGTTCTTGTCAGCATCACACATCTTGGCAGAAACTTTCTTTTACATGTTCTGGAGCATAAAGCCAAGAACTGAAGTGAATAAAGTAAATAAAGGCTAACGAATATGCTCTGCATTTCCAAAGCCCCATGTACCCGAATTGGAATCTCCTGTTGATTAAAAGGACCATGCATCAACAATAATTAAATTAATTTTTGGAAGGTTGGGAGGACAGAAACAGAATGATATTTTGAGGCCTCTGCTTCAAGCTCGAGGAAATCTCATTGTTGGTTCACACCTCTAAGCCAGGGAGCTAAAAATGTGCATCTAATGCTTCTGAAAGTCAGGTGCTGAGTGGGCTGTGGGACCTTCGAGGGCCGTCTTATACCTTACGGATGAGGAAACAACCTGTGACAGGGAGAGCTCAGGAGCATCACTGAAGTTTCCTGCCCTGGCTTAAGTTTGCATGAGAAACATCCTGACACTGGAGGCAGGAGTGCAAGGACAATAACTTTCAAGACAGTTTCTCTGTAATTAGGAATCTACAGTAAATCACTGCCCAACTTCCCTCACCATTAGCAGAAAGTGAATAATTCTAAAGACAATATCTAAACCATTTGCTGACTTTCAGACCCCACTTCACTCATCAGTTTGAATTCCCAAGGTATACAAATGGTGAAACCAAGATTCAAGCTTTCCCTTTACTTTCTTTTTTTAGTACCAGAGATTGAGTCCAACCTCTTGTGCATGCTAAGCATGCATCCTACAACTGGGCTACACCTCCTGGCATCCTTTATTTTCATTCTGTGCAGACCACACCTGCCCATTTATTTAAAGTGTCTGGGTCTCTACCAAGCAATACTATTACTTGCAGAAATTCTAGCTGTTCTGAAGCTCTGAAGGAGGGAGATGCCACTGCAATGGAGGTTTCTTGGGGCGCTGTAGAGATGTGACCAAGGAGGGACACAACTTGGATACATAACTCCACTGAGATCTACATGGGGAGGCAGCCCTTTAGGGAGTCCCTGGAAGTATCTCAAAGATTTTGAATTTTGCTTTCAGGACATTGGAGGATCACCCTCCAGCTTCATTGCTTTTATCAAAGTGTAGTAAGCAGCTACTTTATGGCACTAGAAAGGACAGGATCTCTCACAGTTTGAGGATCATGTGACAGGTCTTAGGGTTGCTGGAGCTAACTAGCATTGAGGTACAGGATTATGAGATTCCTCCCATAAGCTCCTGCCCCACACTTACCTGGCATTATCTTTCATTTTATCAGATTTGTTTTCCTCCTGAAATTTTGTAGACCAAGATCTGATTAGATAATCTCGTGACAGATCTACCCAACACTGTTGGGCTGTTTATTAATCCATCAAATGTTTATTTTCAAAATCAAAGAAAAATCAAAGATCTTGCCTCAATTTTCTTCTAGGCCTCCAATATATAGCAGGTGCTTAGGCTGTAGTGAGCATTTCATATGTGTTTATTACATTGAAAAGCAAGAATTCCTATGTTGAGGATCTTACTTTGGGCTCTGTTTGACTGGATACAGCTACTGGCTTAATATTTTCTCATTTGAGCCGGGCGCAGTGGCGCACGCCTTTAATCCCAGCACTCGGGAGGCTGAGGTAGGAGGAGCGTTGTGAGTTCGAGGCCAGCTTGAGCTACAACTCGAGTGCAAGGCCGGCCTGAGCTACATAGTGCAACCCTACCTCAAAAAACCAGGGCTGGGAGTTTGGCTCAGTACCTTAAGCGCCTGCCCTGGCAGGCGAGAGGTTGTGAGTTTAATCCCTGGTGCTGCAAAAAAAAAAAAAAAAAAATTTTCTCATTTGAAAGGTTTTTGAGCCAGTGAATGGTAATACTGAACAGCAATGGAATAACAATCGATTTATTTTACTTTTTTTGGTAATTTTTATTTTAAAGAGAACAAAACCAAGCAAACGAAAATAGAACAAAACTGACCAAAACAAAACAGTGACAGAGGACCTCAAAACAAGATAATAGGAAATCAACAATGATTACCATAGTGCTTCTTGTTGTCTTCAAAACAGCTCCACATAACCTGAGACATAGTAAAAATCAAACAAAACAGAACAGAATAGAACTAATAAAAACAAAACAACGAATGCAATAAAGGGCTTCAAAACAAGATAATAGTAAATCCAAAATAGCTACCACAATATATCTTGTTATCTTTGAAATAGCTGCCCATGCCATTGAATATAATAAAATCAAACAAGACAAAACAGAATAAAGCCCAACCAAACAAAACAATGAAAATGATATAGGACTTCAAAAACAAGACAATAGGAAATCAACAATGGCTACCACCTTTAGAAGGAGATCTCCTATAGATACTACATTGTGTATTTTTATCCTCTGAACAGATGATCAGACTACTGGCTTTAGGCCTGCAAAGTCAGTGAAACACTAAACACTACAAGCATTAAGTTGTATTTTACCTCAATAGCTATCATCACAGCCTGTGTTTCTCCAGATTAGCCTATTGCTTGTGGGGCAGTGGGAAGGGAGGACCTTGGCTTTTCTTGTCTTCCATCCTGCTGCTGGAAGGGGCTGGAGTCTGGTTCTTCCTCCAGCGGCCTACGCATGGTGCCAACTCACAGGGAAGGCTTGTCTTCTTGCTGGCTTCTTGTTCTCCTTCCCCACAGTCCACAAATGGTGGTGACTCACTGGAAAAGGCTGACTTTTGGTTCTCCCCGCAGCAGCCCATGCATGGCACTTGATTTATTTTATTTTTAAACTGTGCAAATTTGTCTACTCAGGTAGAAATTTTTTAGTCATCCAGTCTATTTCATCTCTTATTTAAGAATGTTGATTTGAAACAATTCTAAAACTGCATCTGTAATTTCTACCCTGTCTCTTCATGTCACTGAATGTATGATCCACCTTATAATTGTCTATTCTCCAGGAATATCTATGAAAAGATACATGAGCTACCAACTAGATATTAATATACATATATGATTAATCAGTACTATCAGTGCCAAAGATTCAATGTACAAGTGTATTGAAATCAGTTATATACTGCAAACACTAAAGTACTGATTTTTAAAAAATGATAAATTTAAACATATTTAGATCTAAGGCTATCACAATAACATTCATTATTACTCACTAACTTTTTTTGGCTGATTTTTCTGAGTAAGAGACACCGAGATGACTTTTAGGAACCAGGAATTACATATGGCACAAAAGTCTCCCTTGTCCACTGATGTAATTTTGTAGCATGTGAATGTCATCAGTCACATGTATCACAATAGAAGAAAAGCTTTCAAATTTCTGTCATTGTCTTTTGCTGTAAATTATAATCACCTCTGGAAAATGTACATTAAAACACAACACAGTATGACAGTTCACCCTTAGAAATAAGAGAATGGTTTTACTTACACTTTACTTAATAGTGCATCTGACCATCTACATTCTGTAATCCTTTTTTTATCTGATATTCTAAATATTTTAATTTTCATTTTATATCTTCCTTGTAGAATGAAAACACTGAGTGAGGTAGGAATACCTCTTTGTTTTGTTTCCTGCTATTTTCCAAACCTCTAAAACAGTGTATGACACACAAAAGGCATGCAATAAATATTTTTAATGAATAAATAGTATGGAAAGACTTGTTCTACTGAGCAATTCTTATGAAGAAACTGTAGCAATTTGTTTCTATTTAAACTGTCAGTTGTTTTTATTTAAATAAAATTTAGATGATGGATGAAACAAAAACTTCAATCCAAAATATGTTAGTCCAAAAGTGAAATAGAATACTGGTGGAAAAGAAATCTAATCTCATAGTTCTATTTTCACTTGATAAATTAGAGACAAATGTAGTTTTCAAGTGCTTGAATAACAAAAATTCCAAGTGCTTCTTGAAAAAGGAACTTTTTAAAAGAAAACTAGACATCAATTATCAGATTGGATAAGAGTATTCTTGAATGATAGGTTTTTAATTTTATTTAACTAGAGTATAATAAGACAAATCTTCTGAACTGGAATATTAAGAAGAGTATGAAAGTAAGTTGGGTACATTTTTAATCAGTCAGAAGAGAAATGATTATATAAGTCACATTTTACTTCACTAAACATAAAAACCAAAGTCTAAACCTTGATGTTTAACATAGATCAACTCATGCAATATATATATATATTTTTTTTTTGCAGTTTGTTTGTTTATTTATTTATTTATTATTTTTTGGTGTGGAGGATGAAATGCAGGGCCTTGCATATAATGTTTACTTACTTATTTATTTATTTATTTATTTTATTTTAAAGATAGTGAAATATAACAGAATGTAACAAATGAAGTCAATCAAAACAAAGCAGTAGGAGTGGTACAGAACTTCGAAGACCAATAATATGAGTACAATAGCTACTATAACATACCTTGCTATCTTCAAATTAGCTGACCATTCCAACAGATGTAGTAGGATTGAACCAAAAACAAAACGATACAAAATCAATAAAAACAG
>RJWM01018339.1:0-41240 GCA_004363535.1 Dasyprocta punctata | reverse complement strand
TGTTAATTATAAAATAAAGCAATAAACTCTGCTCTAATACTATCCAACATCCCCACAATAGCTAGCTCTGGTAGAAACCATACTTTTTTGCACTCCTGATTTAGAGAACCTGGTCTCCAGGACTGTGAGCTAAACTGTTGCTGTTCACATTTGTTGTTTGCTTGTTTGTCTTGTCACTTTATTACTCTTCTCTGTTGAGAAAGGTGGCTGGAGATCAGAGGTGTCCTTGTCCCATATTGAAGGTTAGAGAGTTATCTTGTAATTTATTAGTTTATGGCATTTATTACTTTATTTGAAATCTTTTTTCTTCAAGGACAATTTCTTACCTTTTCAAATATATCATTTTGCTAGTCTGATTTTATTTTTCTAAATTATTCAAAATCCTATGCTTGTTTTTGAATGAGAATTGATCACACAATTCTAATTTGACAACTTTTCACTATCAGTGTTGTGAAGACATTGCTCCACTTTATTGTAAACTATACTTTTTTCACATATTTGCTGTTGCATATTCTTCATTTTTCTGAAGTTTTCTCTGTAACTTAAGTCCCAATGAAGTTTCACAGTGACACAAAAATTAGCTATGTAAATGTTTTGAAATACCTAAGGCTTGTATAAGTGTTCTATGACTTATTTTAATAAATGTTTCACATTCTCTGGAAAATTATTAAGTGAAGTATTTAAATATGTCAATTAGTTCAGATTGGTTAATGATATTATTTAAAATTTTTCCATTCTTGTTTTTGTCTATCAGTTATTGAGAGAAGTGTGCTACAAATTCCAGTCAGGCTTTTGGATTGTCTATCATTTTAATCCTTCCAACATTTAATGATGTGAATATTGTGAATGCAACCATCCATTTAACAATTTCTGTTGAATTATTGAGAGAAGAATTATTCATTTTTTTCTTTCAACTATGTTGCACTAGTCAAAAATTTCACTGTAGTCAGAGGATGAGGTTGTTCAGTGTAACAACAAAAGCTTTTGATCATGGCCTATTTGAATGGTACATTACTTACTGCTCAACATGGTAAATGTAGAAGAAAATGTAGTATCATTGACTACATAAACACAGGTAAAAATTATTATTTATTTGTTACCAGCAAAGATAGTTGAGTATGACTATTTTAATAAACTTTCAATTTATGGAGCATATGGGATATCATAGGAATTCAAAGAAAGCAGGAAACAAATTAGCATTACACTTGGAATATATGCAGGAAGAATAAAAAACATGTTTGTGGAAATGCTTAAAATATGGGAGTGAGTGTAGTATATTTACATGGAAAATGTGGTTAAAGCAAGGCATATATTATTAATCTTTGCTGTAGAAGTGAGAAGTTGAGTTTAAAAACCTGCCAGACTTTTATTCAAAATAAGTAACTTGAAGAGAGTTTTACTAAAGGAATTACTTTCACAGTTTGGGCTATTTATAAAAGTTGTAATCATTTTGGCTGAAAGGGGTAACTAATGGTAGCAGTTTTTGGAATGTGGAGGGGAGTCTTACAGAGTAAGCTTCTGCAGGGAAGCACCAGGAGCACCAGGCATCCAATATCTTTATTCCTCCTGACTCCAGTATCCTACAGACGTACACTTGGACTGAATTCACTGGCAGTAAAACTTAGGGGAGGTCGTTGGTAGTCGGCATCTGTCATTACATTAGGGAGGAAGCAGAGTGAAGACGGATGGAGAATGTCCTGAGTGTGCCTGGGGTGGGTGGGAAGACATCTACCACAATTTTGAATTTTGGAGAAATATCCTTGCTTATTCCTTCCACACCACTTCCTGGTAGTCTAGAAAAATGAATATCATTTAGATATAAATGAGAGAAAGGTTTTGTCATGCTTCTAAACAAGGCAAACATAAGGAAAGTAGCGATATGTGTTTCTTACATATGAGGAGAATTCACCAGTAAAATGTTTCCTCTGAGGAAGTAAAAATCAAGATGAGACATCCCAAATTGAGTTAAAAATAAAACAAAACATGGAGCAATCACTCCCATCCGAGGATATGACATGCAAAAATGCAAAATAGATGACCAGCTATCAAAAAATGCAATGATAGACCTGCCAAAACTCAACTAAAAATTGAAGCCACAAGAAAAATCTTTTAGGAAATGAGTGACATATTACAAGGATCACAAAGGAGAATGAAGCCATGGTAAATACATTAGGTAACAGAGTTGTGTGACAATGTGAAGAAAATGCATAAAATTTTTTAAAAGATAAAAGGTTTAGACATAAAATGTTGCACATAAAGATACATATGGATATGCAAAGAAGATGTAATGCACCTATAGCTGGAGTTGTCAAACAATAAAACTCAAGCCATGAGATAGGTAAATAGATAACAGATTGATTATTTCATTGATAGGTAAAATTTTCTCCCAACTTCATTTCTTCTTCTCTCCAGCCTTTTGGGTTGCTGATGGCCTATTGTTACTATCCTCTTGACTCCAATTATCCAAGGTACTTTTCCTAAACATTATTAACCTCTGAAAAATAGTACTTGTATTAAACCCTTCATGAAATCTTCTTGGTCAATATTACCTCACAAGTCTGTATCTCTAGCTGCAACTTTTCACACAAATCCTAGATCTGCGTACAAAACTGCTCACTTATTTCCTCTTAGAAATCCTTTTAGACTGAACTCATAAATTTTTCTAAAATAGTATTTCCGCTGTAGCCTTCCCCAGGTTAAGTAATGAGGAATAACAACTCCACCAATGCGGGTGTCCAGCTGTTTCAGGCTCTGTATTCTACCCCTCGGGACTGTGACTGCTTGTCTTTAAAAAATACCAAGGATTTCATCATTTCTTATCTCCATCACTGCTAATTCCTTTCTCAAAGTGTACACCTCCAGAAAATTACAAAACTTGATTTAAAAGTCATTAAAGATAACTTTTAAAAAATGGAACAACGTGTATGCTCTCAGATCAGAAGGCTCAGTTTTGTAAAACATAAATCTATGTAATATACAGTACAGGTTCTGTACGATCTCAGTCAAACTTCCATTTCTAAGAGGTGGAAAGTTCTAAAATGTACATGGACGGATACAGCTTAGGCACTCTTATAAAGGAAGAATACAAGAATGTGTAAAACTTACAGATAACAACGTTAGTCTAAATCCAAGAAAGCTTACAGTTGACACAAGTAGAGAGAAATAAACTAGATACATGGCCTGGTCACAAAGTAGTGTGTGTATTTAAATGAAAAAGACATTACAGAAAAAGACACATTACCATTAACCCCCTGAAAATGTTTGAGCACCTGTCTTACCGTTCTTACCATTTTCTGAAGCAGTTCTGAAAGCCCACTGTCTCGTCTTTACGGGGTACGATCAAAGGTGGCAGAAATGCTGCTGAGCGCCAACCAACAGAAAGGCAGGCTCGCGCAAACACGACAGGGAGCCGCAACTGTGAAACCAATGACTCTTCCAGAACCGCTTCAGACGGTGGCACGAATGATGGGATATGTTTGAAGCGAGGGCAAGGATCGCGAAGGGAATTAATGGCAGTGTAGCTTCTATTGTAATAATCGTTTAGTTCAAACATTAACTGTTGGGTTGTTTTACACCTCATAAAAACAAATAGAGCCCAGAAACAGACCACGATACACAAACAACTGACCCGTGCTGAAGGAAAGTAGGATTGACAAGCAGCAGGGTGAGTGCTGGGGGCTGAGCAGACCCTTGGGCACCTGTTGTGGATTCGACAAGGATGGAAAGAAGACAGAGACAAAATTCTGAGATGCAAAGAGGGTCCAGAGGGTGGAGCTCTTCTCAGGCTAAGACCAAGACTCTCTGAACTTAGCTTGTTTTATTGGGCATACAGATTTCTGGGGGCTACAGCGGAGTGGACGGCACAGATGCGGCAAGGTCCAGTGAGAAGCCAAGCGCTCTTACTCAAACGCACCAGTGATTGATGGGAACCTTGTCTTTGCCTTGGGCTAATATTTACTCTGTAGAATTTTGTGTGAGAGTCAGAGAGTGCTGAGCAGATGCTATCTTACCCCGGGGACTCTGCAGTCAGCATCTTGGCCCCACCAACCCATACATAGCCCGTCCCCAACAGTTTAAGGATGGTTTTTATATTAAATAGCTCTGGGGGAAAAAGACAAAAATTATTTTTAGACACCAAAATGAATTGCATTTGACCCAGGTACTCCCCTCCTTGGTATCTTACTGAAAAACTTAAAAGCATCATACCACAGTGATATATGCACACCCATGTGTATAGTGTCACAATTTGCAATAGCCAAATCTTGGAAACAGCCCAAATGCCCATCTACTGATGAGTGAATAAAGACGAGGGTTTTGTTTATACAATGGAGTACTACTCTGCCATAAAGAAGGATAAGCTCAATATATTTCTAGGTAAATGGATGCACCTTGAGACCACACTCTTAAGTGAAATAAATCAGACACACATGTAAAAACCACATTGTTTCTCTGGTGTGAGAAACCAAAAGTGTAAATAAGGACTAAAATGTATAATAGGTATTGTGAAACAGGAGAGGGGAACAAGAAAGAAGGGTAGTGAAAAGGGAAGAAGGGAAAAGTAAAAAAAAATGAGAAAAGAAGGAAAAATGGAAACAAAGCATTTGTAAGGAGGGTTTGAAGGGGGGGGAGAATGGGAAAAAGCATCAAGGTGTAACACGTACAGGTGTGAACTCTGTATGATGAATGTGATCGTTATGCACATCTAACATGAACAATGAAATCTAACTTAAAAAAATAAAATGAAGCCCAGAAAGGTGAAAAAAGGAATTGCAGGTGGCTAAAAGTTCTAGCCACGGGCAAAAGGATATTTTAACTAAGACTTTAGAAAAGTAATAATCATAAAAAAGATTGACAAATTATGTACATTAAAATGAAGGTCATCTGTTTATCAAAATTTCCCAGTTACACGTTCCTAAAAAGACCCAACGTTTAGAATATGTAAAGAATTACTAAGAATGAATTACTAAGGAAAACTGAATTAACATTTCACATAAGAAGAACTAAGAAATGCAAAGGGTCAATCAGTATATAAAACTATTCATGATCTCATGTCAGTGGAGTGAAAATTAAAAGCATAATGTGCTGTCGTTTTGCGTATTTTATGTAGAATACAGGGAAATAAACAACTAAGAATAACAAGACTGTTGAGGAGAAGAAAAATGACAATATTGGCCCTGAAAATGTAGATTTCTATGGATACTTAGGGAAATTATTTGTCAGTAACCTTTAATCATACATTATGACCCAGAAACTTCTTAGCTGGAGATATTCTTGCACACAATATCAGAGGAGATATGCAAAAGACGGCTCATAACAACCCTGTTCATTGTGGTTTCAATGTAAGGAAAACTCACTTTTCACCAAAGGAGTGAAGCAATTACTCTGACAGAAGCCAAGACAGGAAGGAGTCGAGATAGTGGGAGAAAGAGGAAAAGTTCAGGAAAGGGGCACAGGGCTTAGAAGGTGTGGCCTTGCTTGCTTTCCTAAGGTTGATGAAAGCACTGATATTTCTCTCATTATCTTAAATGTATCAGTGTGCTCTCTACTTCGCTGGGCTATGTATTTCAAAATGAAAAGAATACACAGTAAAAGAACACAATGCATCCAAGTGATCTCCACATGACAATTAAGTTTATTTCTCAAAAAGTAAAACAACTTTCAAAAATTCTAAATTTTCTTTGAAATATATAATTTGGAAGATTATAAAAGAATGTTATGAAAAGTGCCATTAGAGGATATTGATCACTACAAATTTTGATCATTGAAGAAGTACAGTCTAGCAGTGGGATATACAATGAAGCAATGGGGTAGAATAGATAGGTCAGAAATGGATCCTGGGATACATGAGTTTTCAGTACCTGACACAGAGGCAAGGAAAACTGCTGTGGGAAGCTGAATTGTATCGGGAGAATGGATTCAAGATGTGGTCTGAGAGTCCTCATTTCACTTCAAATACCAGAAAAAAAGGATCTAGCTACATTTTTAAATATTAAATTGTGTTTTAAATACAAGTAAGTAGAAGATGGAGCTTTTTGAGATGTATTTGCTTTTCCTACATTAAAGTGATGAATTACTCATGCCAATGTTTTCATTGATAAACATCTCTGTGTAAGATAATAGAAACAAAACCAGAAAAATTATCTGAGAAGTTATTGAAAAACTATTTATGTATTTATGTGAAGAAATTTAAAAACTTGAACAGGAATTACCTTCAGGGTTCATATATTTAAAAGATTTTCATATGAAAATCCAGAAAAATACCAATATATCCACAGTGTAGTCAATACTAAAATGGAAATAATATTAACAAAGGGCACATCACAGTCAGTGGTCACTGTTTTTATAAATCTAGAAACTAAGTAAGTATATGAAGTAATCTCCAGCCTTAACAATTTTCTCAGAAGCTGAAAACTTTCAAATTAATAAATTAATAACTTATGCTACTCATTAGCATGGTACATCACAAAATGTATATGTAAGCACTGCTGGTATCATTATATTTGGGGAAATTACTTGGTGAATTGTATCAAGCTTGCTAAAATCATATCTAACCAGTCACCAAGTAATGTGCTGTCTGGGGTACTAGCTACATGAACAGTAATCCCTGCAAGGCCCAGATACCCACCACTGTCCTGTGTAATGGCATGATACCGGTGTCTACACAGCCAGTAATGAGAATAGGGAAGAAATTCCCTTGGTGTGGTGTTACTTTAACTGAAAACTGACAACACACTCCGCAGAAACACAAAGATGGTGTATGCTGTGACACGACACGACTGCACACACTGTGGAATTATGCGTGTTCTGATCAAGGCGCACCAGGTAAACACTGAAAGGAAATACACCAGCGTGCTCAGAACAGCAGTAAGACGGTGCTATTCTGGGCCTCTTTTCATTCTTCAGTAATTTCCTTACTAGGGTTCTATGACCTTGATGCTTAAGTATAAAGGCGCTGCTGCTATCTGCAATCAATTCTCTAACTTGGCATGTACTATTTGGATGCACTTGTATGAGTAGAACGCTACACAGAATATTTTCTTGTGAGTTTAAGGAATAAATATCATCACATTTCCTGTATAACCTTGAGCTGACAAGTTTAGGAATACTTAAAAAAAAAATAGAGAATGCCCGGAGATAACCTATTGGAACATATCCTTTAAATCTTACATGTCAAATGATCCCAGTTTAATGATCATCAGAAGTCATTTTCTAAGAGTCGGTGAGAAACTGCACAATAAATGTCACAGAAACGCAAGATCATGGTCGCTATGTGAGCTGCGGCAGAAACGAAGGCAGCATTTGGCGAGCAAGCGGGGGAATTGATGGAAGTGTCTGAGTACCGGTTCGCTCCTCAGAGAGAGCGGAGCAGGCTCCGAGTCCCGGAAACGTTAAACTGGGAGTGATTTAAGTTTATATCCCCGAGGAGGTGAGAGCCTCAGGGAGGGAAGCCGCAGAGACCTAACGGCTGGGAGACCCACTGATGTGCAGGCCGCACCGCTGCGTCCCGGGCCACGCGCTGTCCGTGGTGAGGACGCCGGCTCCCAGCGTGTCAGGGTCAGGCGTCTCCAAAGTGCTTTGTGGGGTGTGCGCTGTGAGGGTGGAGGCACTCGGGGACCCGCGGACACGAAGGAGATGATGCTGTCCTGCTGGTCATCTGGTAGTTCCCAAGCAGGGGCATCTTCGTGACATTTGGAGGCACAAGGACTCTGGCGTAGGAAAGTCAGCCACGCGTGTTTGTGCAGGAGCGCTCTGCCCAGCCGTCCGCGGAGGTCTGAGCCCTGCGCGGTCCTCGCCCTCCCCGAAGTGCGCGCGGCAGGGTTTGCTTGTTGCCTCCCCCAGGCTGAGGGACCACTCCGGCAGCTGCCAGCCTTGTACCCTGATTCCCGTCTTTCCTCTGAAAATGTAACCAGGTGGAGAAAGACAGGATGCTTTATAACATCTTCTTTCTTTAACACAGGGAGAAAGGGCAAGGCTACCTCCAGGTGACTCGTTTCTGTCTAAACCGAGTTTACAGCACCCAGGAAGACGAAAAGAAAAAGAAGCATGTTTCGCCATGTGTGTGCTAGAACCTCGTAAAATGTGCGTGATGTTGAGAGCTCCGTTTTACCCCAGGACCCTTGAGGCTGTAACTTCGCACCTAGCACCCTCCTTTGGGATGTTTACAAGGTTCTCTAAGACACTGAGGGAACCGTTAACTGTTTTTAAATTCTGTAGAGCTGCTTAGGATGACAACATATGAAGAAGATCACAATAAAAGCCATGGAAATGACCATTTCTCTAGGATTAAAAAATAAGATGGAATTATTGTACAGTCCTTCTGATTTAACAAACTTAAAATTGAAATTCCTCTTTGCCTTTCTGTCACCTGAAATTAGGAACCTGAAATTAGTAAGAGCCAGCACAACCTGCTGTGAAAACTGGAGACTGACTTAAAAATTTTACATAAGCCCCATCAGTGATAGAGAAATTTACTCAACATTTTATTAAAAATTAAAAGAAGAATAAATCTGAATATCACATCAATTACATTCCTACCCAGCTATAATGTTTCTGCAATAAAGTCAGTGTTTTAAAGACCATACAATTCGTAACTTTACACTTTTACTTTGCTTTCTGCTCTCATGTTAACTATTTAACAAACTACTTACAACAGAAACTATTTATTTTTCTTAATTTGCACAGATATCGAACATCCATGGGCGCAGGGGAGATGCTGAAAACCTCAGATGTGGTGAGTGAGAAACTGATCCAAAGATGTGTGAGCTCTAAAGAGATGTGGGTTACGTTACCTTATGTCGCTTCCCTGCTGAACTTAAATTATCCTAAAACTTTAACCATTTTATCCTCATAGATTCTGTGAGATCTTGGACAGGATTATCCTTTCCCTTGGAGTAAGAAGGAAATTCAATGTGACATTTACTGGCATTTTACTTCAAAATTACCACTAATATCAGTAGAAATTGAAATGAATTTGATGTGCTTCAAAATGGAACACATTACAGGCCGTGGAGAATATTTCTACTCTAGAGATAACAATAAAACAAGGAGTTAAAATGTGAAAACCTCATGGAGAAAGCTACTTGAAAGTGGTGAACTTATTAATTTTTTCTTCCTATATGCTTGGTCTATCTTATTATGACTTTTATTTGAACTCAACCGGGGCTGTGTTTTAAAAAGACCTTCAGGCTCGCTTCTTTAAAAAGTTTCAGAGAAATTTTAAGGAGGGATTTGAGAGAGGAGATGGTTTTAAATAATGGGCATGAAATAGGAGCGTGTTCTTAGCGCTAAGTACAGTATGGAAAATTTCAATCTTAAACTCAGGAGTAGGAAACACTATCATATGTTTCAATTCTTTCTAACAAGGATAATGGTATTAATTTTTAATGTGGTCCTCCGATCGCCCTCTCTCCCCTCGCTGGGTACCTGACCTTCACTCTCCCAGCCTAAGGCACCCCTCGCTCTAGGTCTGTGTGTGAGGACGGAAGGGAGCGGCAGAAAACCTCCAAAGAGAGAGGCAGACACGTGCGGTGCATCCGGCCAGAGACTCAGAACGAAAGTAAGAAGAGATCAAACCATTTTCTTGGTAAACAACTCCCCAGATTTTCTTCCCACTTAAACATTAACAACCAGGCCTGTCGGGCTCCATGCACACAAGAAACCTCCCGGTGCAGAGGGGGCCCTGCTGGCTGCGGCTCCGGCTCAGCGGAAGTTTGGGCGAAGGAGGGTCAGAGGAGAGCCCCGCCCTTCCAACTCAGGAGCTTAGTGGTCAGAGACAGGAGAAGGAAGTCGGAATATAAAGGGGCGCAGTTGGGGTCCACTGGCATTTCCCGCCTCTGGGGTGTTTAAGAGAATGAGGGCTGAGGTGGCAGGGAGCCCCCCCAGCCCCCAACTCCTGCTGCCGCTGCTTCCAGAGCCTGTGAGCCCAGTCCCAGGGCCTTGGGATGCTGAGGACACAGAGCTGAGGACACGAGCTGGGGTGCACTGCTGGGGAAAGACGTGGAGGATGGTGACCGCTGCGAAGTCTTCCTCAGCACAGGCAATGAGCTGCAATCACCGACATGAGGCCAAGGAGGGGACCGTGAAGAGGATGGGTGTGGGACTTGACCTCACCACACAGGAAGTAGAAAGTGGGCTTTAGACATGGATGAAATCTGGATGGCAAGGTCAGCTGTGTGCAGCTCTGAAGGAAGGGGGGAAACTGAGGGAGAGGTGTTTCAGTAATCCGGGTGTGAACTGAGTAGTTTTCAACTGTCACCTGCAATTGATAGAAGGCAGAGGGTAGATTGAAGAGGCTGTCACAGAAAGAATCAGGATCTTTGGAAACAAACTGAAGCAAAGGGAGAGGCTTAGGACCAGTCAGGATGTCAACAGCGAGCTTGGGTCAGGAGAGAAGCAATGCGCGCGTGCACAGTTCATGGGTGGTGGGAATCCAGCCTGTGACACAAACAATCTGAGGCCAGATTTTCACATCTTCACCATTTTGCTTTAACATCCGACCTCAGGTAAGATGCTTTCCATTGGACTAGTCTACCTATGGTTTATTGTAGCTTGAGAAAATTAGGCACACTTTTAGGCATCGTTTTTTATTTAAGGAAGAATAAGACTATTGCTTATTGTTCTGTTTTTGAGTTTCACAATACTAGTTTATTTCATTTATTTTATCTGAAAAGCACCTGCCTACTCTTTCAAATTCTTATACAGTAGAAGAAACATACAATTAATCTGTGAAATGAATTAATCTTTTATTTATAATTTGCAGGGTATTATTTAACACTAATTTCAAAGATCTCAGTGTTATGTGAAAAAAATTCCATGCCAAATAAGCATGGACATTTTTATTCAACACTAATGAACGTAATTCTTTAATTCAGAACTTTTCAGAGGCTTTACTCAGCTCTATTCATTAGGCAAATACTTAAGCAAACATCCAAATTGTAAAGATTTAGCCAAATACAAGTGCGGTTTTTGAACAAGAGCATCCTTAACATTACCGGGCACAATGGGTAAAGCATCAGATTTAAGGGCTTTGAGATGATTTAGCCACTGGTTCTTTGCCTTTAAGTATCACCCATCCGTTCTACTAAGAATTCATTGTTTGGAGCAAGTTAAGAAGCAAGTCTGACTTGAGTGAAGGAAGGAGTGTTTCTCGGGTCTGTGCTGCTGGGATTTACCATCTTCACCCTGGCACTTTCACCGGGTTAGAGTTCACCTCCCGGTGGGAAGAGGGAAGTCTTGGAGGTGACCTCACGGGAGGTGTACTAAGTGACAGCTGTGGCAACACACAATGCTGGAGCCAAATGGCTGCATCCTGGGGGGAAGGGAACTGGGGAATGTCATGCTTCCTGACAGAAGACACATTTCCAGTGACAACCCTGCTCCATGGAAATGAGGTCTGCAATGCTAGGTGGAGAGCTGAAAGTCTTGAGCTGACACCTGCGTGCATGAAGTTCGGATTCGCCGCACACCTGAGCATGAGTCCAGCTGAGTTTCCTCTAGGGTCTGCCTCAAGGTGACACTGGGCAAAGTAAAAGTCAACCCGAGTGGCCATGTTATGTGAATGTAAACGCCACTTCTGTTGTGAGAGATTTGGGGGTGGTCTGCTTACACATCCATCTTGACCTACCCTTTCTCAAGTCGATTCGCCCATGGAACCTTTGGTAGGGTGCGCTGTCCAGAGCTGCCGCCCTGGCGAACACTGGAACAATGAGAGGTCTCCACAGTCATCTCCACCCTAGATGACCAAGTGGTGCTTGTGTCACACACCAGCCGCCTGGTTCTTCCAAGTGTCGGTGGAATATGTCAACCCACTTCGAAATCAGGGAAAACCCTGAAAATGTCTGTCTTCCTCTTTCTCTCATCAGATGTATGGCTTATATTTATCATTTTCTGAATTTTTATAGCTGTTGCATTTACTATTAAAAAGCTAATCAGCAAAATATTCAATATATAAGGTAATTAATAGATTTCAATAACATATCTTTGTAGAAAATGATGTTATAAAAGAATTTCAAGCTTCACCTCTCAAAAATACTCATCTTTATGAGATGTTTCTGTTTTTTTTCTGTTGATATTAATTGATTTCCTCTACTTATACGCAGCCATGTATACACTACCACTAAATCTAGAGCAAATAACAAAGTTTATAACTAACTTACTGGAAGCAAATCGAAAAAACTCTATTAACCTGGTTTTTTTTGAGCTTTAATAACAGCACTTACTTGCTTTTTCAGTGGGAAAAGAGGCAAAAAAAGTATCATATGAGTGTCTAGTACTTAATTCAGGTATCGCTTTAAAAAGATTAATTTAACTAAATATTGAAAATGATGAAAATAAAATTTATCATGATCACTTTGAAATCTCGAGGCCATTAGAATGTATTAACTTTTCCTATCTTAATTTCTTTGTGTATAGAAACATTACCCTATAACTCATTATTTAAGCAAACTGGAATCTTTCAGAAAACACTTTATATTATAGAATACACTTCCTCAGAACACTTGAAACTGCTGTTTTCCAGTGTTCAGCTGGCATCTTAGCATGTAAAAGCTTCCACAGCTGGGCTCTTCCACTACAACCTTTAGACACTCACATCTGGGAGCAGGTCAAATGCAGGTAAGTGTGCACATTAGGCCAATTGGCTGGACTTTTCTCTCCTTAGAGAAAGAACTGGTGAAGACATCAGTTCCTTCACTTTCTGTTTTTTTTCACTCTAAAAAGATGTAGAAACTTACATTTAAAATTAATGTTTGACATATTTTATGAAAGTAAATAAAAGATACAGAATATCTGACCTTTGTTTCTCCACTCAACAAACGCTAATGAGCACCTACCGGACACTTCCCAGGCAATGAGCTGGGTTACGAAGACGCGGAAGACTTAGAAAAGACCTAGTGATGAATGGAAAACAAAAGGAGGCATACGGCATGCGAGTATTATTCAGTCATAGCAATAAACCAATTTCTGATGCATGCTACAGTTTAGATGACCCTTGAAAATACTCTTCTATGTGAGACAAATCAGCCACTAAGGGGAAAACGTTTTATGGCTCTATCCGTATGAAATGTATACACAGGGAACCTCACAGAGACAAGAAATGGACTAAAGCTTATCTGGGGTTAGAGGAAGGAGGAAAGGGAGAATTAACACTTAGTGGGTACAGTTTCTATTTGCCAAATTGAAAAGAATTTTGGAAATGGTGGTGATGCACAAAATTTTTAATGTAATCAATACTACTGAATTGTACACTTAAAACAGTTAAAATCACAAATTTTATTATATGTATATTTTTAATATAAAAAAAGCCAAATAGTTCTTACCTTCTGGGCAATGAATTTTCCTAGAGAAAAAAGAGAATCACTTAGATGATTAAAATACACAGCAGTATTGTCGCTAACAAGAGAGTCAAACTCCAACTGGAAGTGCTGGACAGTTGGTTTCCACTAGAGAAATGGCAACTGGGTTAAGCTGGGGTTAGCCAAATAAAGGTCAGGAAGATGGTGAGAACTTCCAGGCGGAGAGAATAAAAAGTGCAGAGGGAGCTGGGCTTCTAAGAACCACAAATATTTAAGTCTGACTAAGATAGAAGGCTGTGTGTGTTGGAGGGATGAGAGAACTGGGGGATGACTTGGCTAATCACCAAAGATCATGAATATTCATGGCATTCTTGGTGACTTCAACAATGCCTGCCTCTACATTTCTTCTTCCATGAATAAAATATATTTATATGCATTTATACATTTTAAATAAATATTGTAAATTTAGACTTTCTATTACTCTCAAAGTGTCCGCCAATGGTACAAGAGTAAGGAGGGGATCACGAAGGCTCTGGTATGCTTTACTTACTAAGTAGTTTGGCTTTTGGACTAAATAATATTATTTAAAGAATTCCAAACAAGAAATGCTGTGACTAATTGTTCATTTTTAGAAAGCAATATTGTAAAATTGTGAAGCATGAGCATAGAAAATGATAGGACTAAACCAAGAAAGAAAGAAGTAAAAAAATAGAGAAATCTTGGCTTAAACACAGAGACTAACACTAGAGGTAAAAGGATGAGGACAAAAAAATTAATAAGCAATTGTATCAAGAGAAGCTGAGAGCAAAGGAGAATGGAACGGTGTATCTCTATGAAGACAGTTTGGAAGATATGGGGGAATGAATGACAGCACGAAGGTTAAAGAACAGTTTGGCGTTGACCAGTTCACCCCGGGGACCTGAATGTGGGATGCTCAAGGAAGATCAAAATGGACAAGGGTTTACAGCTCAGGAGACTTCTGATCTGGAGAGATAAATTTGGGAACCACTACCAGAAGTGGTCACATACGGATCTGGGGCAGACGAAGGTGAGTCGTGGAAGAAGTTGGAAAGCAAGACAATTCTATCAGAAGTAATTATGGGAAACCTAACATTTAAGAAGGGCAAGGAAGAGATGCCTTTGAAGGAGACTAAGAAAGAATGAGAAGAAGCTGGAGAGAAAGGGAAATAGACCACAAACACCAAAGGAAGAGCACTTGAACAAAGGGAGGATGGTCAGTGAGTCAAATTCTACTGTTCAGTAGGTGTTAAATGTCAAGTAAGATAAGACTGAAGAGTTGAATTTAGCAACTGTGAGATTGCAGGTGACCTTGGGGGCCACGGGTTCCCTGGAGTGTTGGGAGGTAGAAAACAGACCACGGTGGGTTTGAGAGTTAAAATTAAATGAGAGAAGTGTGGCAGTAGAAGTAGATCACTCTTTTAAAGGGTTTGACTGAAAAGAGCAGGGAAGAGAGACTAACCAGCTGGGGGAAGGCACACAACTCAGAGAGAGGATTCAGCAAATGCACAGGTTGGAGGTTAGAAGCTATTAGAGAGGGAGAAATTAAAAGTATCTACGATAGCAGCTGATTGATCAAGTTTCTGAGGAGGCAAGAGGGTTGGGGTCCAGCGCTGCTGGAGATTCACTGGAGGAAGATTATTTTTGACTGTGGTGCCAGGACACAGGAGAAACTTCTGACTACTGGAAAGGCTTTAGTGAATGCTTAAATAAATGTCAATTAAGAAGCTTATTTGGTAGAGAGGGGGCAACTTTTCTACTCATATGAAAACTATGTTTGACTGGCAAGCACTCTAGCATGAATCTTGGGCATTTCAACTGTTTGCTTCTAAGGAACTAGTTTTGTATTCTATCAGCAACAGATGAGTGATCCAGTCTCTCCATGTCATTGCTAATATGAGGCACTGTTATTACACATTACTATTTTTTATTTCAGTCATTTTTATAAGTGTATAGCAACTTCTAATTATGGTTTTAATTTTACCCAATAGCTAATGATACAGAATGACTTGGCCTATACTTTCTTGTACCAGCAAAATGTCTGTATCTTTTGCCAATTTTGTTAAGAACCTTGACTTTATTTTTACATTACGGTTTTGAGAATTCTCTGCATATTTTAGATGTAAGATCTTTGTCACATGTGTAGTTTGCAAATACTTCCTGCACATTTGTAACTTGCCTTTTCATCCCAAGAGTTGGGTTTTTCATAAAGCAAATGTTTTAAAGTTCAAAGAGTTCTGATTTAGCAAGTTTTCCTTTCACGGGCTGTGGTTTTGATATCAACTTCAATATTTCTTTGCCTACTCCTTGACCTCAAAGATTTTCTTCTGTTTGTTTTCTAAAAGTTTTATGGCTTTCTGTTTTATATTATGTCCATGATTCAACTTTCAATTAATTTTTAAAAAGTATAAAGTTAGGGTAAATGACATTTGTTTCCCCTAGACATTTTCAATTATTCTAGACTCTTTCTTCCTTTAAATATCTTATGCATCGTTCTCAAAAACCCTTTGGACAAGTTGTGTTAATTTCTGGGTTCTCTGTTGAATTCATTTAAGTGCCTTTCTACCTGTTAATATTGCTGCTGAGTAGCGAGCTTTAATATTGGGTAGTCTTAATCCTGACACTATTCCTTTTCTTTTTAAAGATTATTTTAGCTGTTCTGAGATTGTGCAATTCATAAATTTGGGCATGATTAATATCTTCACCCTGTTAGCCTTTCAATCCATGAATACAGTATATATCTCATTGATTTAGTTCTTTTTTGATTTTTTAATTAGCACTGTTGTAATTTCTATAGAACTCTTACATGTTTTATTAAACACATCTAAATATTTAATGTCAGAGGGATTGTTATGGGTGGTATCATGCTGTTTGGCTTTCATATGTTCATTTTTAGTATTTATAAATGATTGGTTTTTGTATGTGCACTGCGTCCGGCAATCTCACTGAACATGGGATTTCTGTATTTTCATCGTTTCCCTGGGATCTTCTCTGTAGACAATCATGTCACTTAGATAGAGATAGGTTTATTCCTTCCTTCCCAATTCTATGCCATGGTGTTTCCTTTTTCTTGCCTTGCTGCAGTTACCAGAACTTCCAGGCCTGTACTGAATAAGAGCGAGACGCGGACGTTCGTGCTTTGTTCCCAGTCTCAGAGGAAATAGGTTCAGTCATTCTCCACAGGTGTCCTGTTTGCTATGTGTTCACAGAGACGGGGAACTTTTTCTTTTTTGTTACACTATTTTTTTTTTAGTTTAAAAAGCAAAACAGAAAAAAAGGGTAGAAATAATACAGAATTTCAAAAAAAAAAAGCAGTAAGAAATCACCACTAGTTAATATATTGCATGTTGTTATCTTAGAAGTAGTTGTTCAAGTTACAAGATCCAGGCATAAAAAATGAACAAACAATCAATGACAGTACAAACTATTTTTTTTGATGAACTAGCAGAGAATTAGTAGTATAGTTATCTATTTTGCACACTTATACATACATACAGTCATAGGTGTATACCTACATTGTATATAATTTCCTTTTTTCCATTTTCGAATTGTGGACTTTCTGCTTTATTTCTTGCTTGGTGAGACTTTTTTAATAACATGAATGGATACTGATTATTTTTCTTAAATAATTTTTTCTCTGCCAATTGACATGGTTATATGATTGATTTTCAAAGAGTGGAATAGCACTGTAGACCTAAAATAACTTCCATTTGGCCATGGTAATTGCTTTTAGGCATTGCTGGATAAGATTTTAAAATATCTAGTTGAAGATTTTTAATATCCAAACTCATCAGAGGTGTTGGTATACCCTTTTCCTTTTTGTACTGCTTTTCTCTTTGATATCAGTGTATTACTAGACTTATATGACTTAGGAAGCAATTCCTCTTCCTCTGTTTTCTGGAAGACATTGTGCAAAATTCCTGTAAAAGTGGTAAAATTCTCTAGTGAAACTACCTGGAGCCAGAGATCTTTTTAAAGAGCCTTTAAGTTACAAATGCAATTTCTTTCATGGGTATAAGACTATTCAGTTGTCTATTTAATCTTGGTTAAATGTTAGTAATTGGTAGTTTTTACAGAACTGGCCCAGTTTTTCTAAAGTGGTCAAATTTGTGAAGTAAGTCTGTTTGTATTCCTCTTGTTTCAGTCCTGATATTTGTATCTCATTCCTTTTTCTTTTTGTCAGTCTTCCTGGAGATTTATCAATTTTTGTTGGAGCTGTTGAAGCTGAATCCGTGCAGGGCTGTGGCGTGGCTGGGGCATGGCTAAACTGAGAGCGAGGAGACGCCTCGGGGGGGTGGGATGGGCCACAGCTGAGGACACCTGGAGGCTTTCCTGATTCACATCATCTGTTGCTTGGAGGGGTCCTTGAGCCCCTCCCAAGTTCCTGCTCAGGTTTCCTGCATTTTCCACTAAGCCCCCTCCTTGTTCTGAATAAATATGGGCTACCAGAGGGGGCCTCGGGTCAGCCACCAGAGTTACGAACTCCGCGGTGGACTTTGGTCCTCCTGGAGCTTGTCTCAGTTATTTGGGCCTTCGCTGTGCACTCGTTTGGGGGATTGGGGATCTAGGTACAGACCCCAATAGCTCGCACCCCCACAAATTTTATTGTTTTTTTTAATAACACAAGGATTTTTAATGTTCTCCATTGTTTTTCACTATTGTTTTCCAGGTTTTTTTATTCCATTGATATTTGCTTTTATCAATCTTATTTTTTAGTTGTATTTTTCTTTCATGTTTTGGAGTAGGGAGTTAGACTGATGACTTGAAAATTTCCTTTTTTTTAGTGCAAGCATTTAGTCATATTAGTGCTTTAGTCATGCCCCATATATTTTGACCTGTTGTTACAGGTTTATCTTTATCCATCCCTAAACATTTTTGTACTTCATTTGCGGTTTCCTTTTTCAGTCATAGTTTATTTAGCATATTAGTGCTTAATTTCTTTTTCTTTTTTTCTTTCCCAGCTGGGGACTGAACACCGGCCCTTTGTACTGAGCTTCATCCTTCACTCTTTTTACTTTTAATTTTGAGACAGGGTCTCACTAAGTTGGTAAGTTGCCTAGGCTGGGCTACAGCTAGTGACCCTCCTGCCTCAGTCTCCCAGTGCTCTGGGATTGCAGGCATGCACCACCACGCCTGGTTTAATTGCTTAATGGTCGAAGGACATACTCAATATGATTTCAGTTCTTTGAGGCTTGTCCTGTGGTATAGAGCTTCATTTAACCTGGTGAATGTTCTCTGTTTATTTAGAAAAAAATGTGCAGTTTATTGCTTGCAGTTGAATGCTTTGCTTACAGTCCCATGCTCATAACCTTTTGGTCCACAGTGGAGCCCATATGGAAGAATGGTCTCATCAGAGCTAAGGGAGTTAATGCCTGCCCTGCCCTCGGAATGCCAAAGCCATCAAAATGCAGTACGTCACGTGTTGGTGGTGATTTGGTGCAGACAGAATTACTGCTCCACCAGTTGTGTAAGAATATATCCAGTGCAGTTATGAACAGTCCATCCAACCTACTGGTAAACGGCTGCGGGGGTGCATTTACTGTACCACACGCCCCATCATCGCTTTAGAGCACACGTCTGCTGGTTAAAGCCTTTAGCAGCTGTGTGGAGCAGCTGTGGAGCAGCACAGTGGGCTGTGCTGCAGATGGGATGCACACCTGTGTCTCCTCTGGTGTGAGTCCTGGGCTCCTGTCCACACCACATCTCTCGAGTTCTTCAAGAGGCCCTGTGGTATCACTGCCTGGACCGCTGGTGCCTGTGTTTACACTCTGAGTTCAGAGGGCCGTGAGCTCACTTACGACGCCTCTCAGAGTCCCCACGAGGAAGCACTGCGAAGCTGGGTACAGGTAGGGGCTGCGGGCTGATCCTGAGGCACCGTGCTTTGCTGTCTGTGCTGGTTTCTCTCTACTGGCTGCTTACAGCAGTGCGTTCACAGTCTCCAGGTTAACTGTGAATTGGTCCGCTACTCCCTTTCACCCTACCACTTTTTGTTTCAGATGTCTCGTGACTCTGTCCTTTGAATTATATACTTTTAGAATCATTATGACTTTCTTGTGAATCAACCTTTTTACTCTTCGTTAATGTTCCTTTTTCTTTCTAGTAATTTTCTTTGCCCTGAAAACTATTTTAACTGGTGTTAATAGAGTCATGCCTGCTCTTTTCCTAAATTAGTGTTTGGGATACTGTTTCCATTCTTTTACTTTCAGTTTGCTTGCATCATTATATTTGGAATGGGTTTCTAGTAAACAGCATGTTGTTCTATAACACTACTTTCTTAAACCAAATCTTTTCAATAATTTTAAATTGACATATTTAGACTACATACATTTATGGTATGTGGCATTATTGATAAATTAGGGTTTAAATTTCATTTTATTATTTCATTTTCTGTTTATTTCTTGTATTTGCTATTTTTTCATTTTCTTATCTTCATATGGGTAACTTGAGCATATTTTTAGGAACCCATCTTGATTTATGTTAATGTTTTTAAATATATTCCTTGTTTATTTTCCTAGTGGTTGCTTTAGACACTGAAATGTAGATGTGGCTTACCAAAGTCTTCTAGTATTGGTGTTTTACCACTGAAAGTATTAATATTTTATTTCCATTTAGGTTCTTTATCCTCCCTGCTTTTTAAATTTAATTGTTTTATATATTTCTCCTACAAACATTGAGCACAACATTAAATGTTAAAAGTTTTGCTTCAATCATATGATTTAAGATATTCATGAGAAGGAGGATCATCTACCTAACCTGGATATACTGATATTCAGCTTTACTTTCTGAAGTTACAAACCTTTTGCTATGATTGTCTATCTGTTTAGTGGACTGACTTCAGTCATTATTTAAGGGTAGGGTTGTTAAATTTTCTTAGATTTCCTCCATCTCTATTTCCCCTTCATTTCTGGATATTTTTGCCAGACACAGAACTTATAATTGGGAGTCCTTTCCTTCCTGCAGTTGAGAAATGTAGTACTTTCTGTTTCAGACTTCATGGGTGCAGATGAGAGTTCACTGTAATTCAGATTGTTTCTCAATGGCTAACGTCATGGTTTTCCCTTAATTCATTTGCGAGCCGTCTTACCACGCATTTCTTTGTGCTGATCACCTTTCAGGTTTGCATGGCTATTAGGATCTGTAGGTTTATGTCTTTCACCAAGTTTCAGAGTTTTTCAGCCATAATTTTAAGAACATTTTCTCAATCCCACTCTCTCACTTCTCTCTCTGGAATTCAGCTCTGGCTGTTTTGCCACAGGTTTGTGAGAGAAACTCTATTCATTTCTTTTCAGTGCATTTTCTGTTATTCAGATTGAGTGAATTTATTGTTCTGTCCTCAAATTCAAATTTTTATCATGCCCATGCTACTATTGAGTTCATTCAATAAGTTATCTGTTTTTTAAAAATTTCTATTACTGTGTGTTTCATTTGTTCTTTTTAAAAACAATTTTTTTATTTGGATATGATGTTTATTTACCTATTTCCAGGGAATTCATATTTGCCTGTAAAAGCACTTTTCTGATAGTTGTTTAAAAGCCCTTATCAGATAATGCTTGAATTGGACTCACCTTGGTGTCAGTGTTTGCTCTTAGACCTCTGGGCTGTCTGTTTCTGCTGGAAGTTTGGGCTAGGGGCTTCTGCAGCGCCCCCTCCTGGGTAGATGAGAAACAATATGGAACCCTGGGGAGCTCACTGCTGTGTCATTTCTCAACAACTCTATTCTCTGTTCTTTTTCCACCTTTCTGAGACATCCTGTGTCTTTTCTTTGTTTACTCTGGATTCTTCAGACGAAGGAAGGAGAACATGAGAGGGAGGGTGTTACTGCATCCTGATGTAGCTACAAGTCTCCAAGTTGCCTCCTTATACATACAACCCTTCTGTCTAATAAAAAAAGAATGGTGGGCATACCTTTTAAAGTTATTTTAGAAGGTTGCTTAAAAATCCACATACTCAAAGGATGGTGCTTCAAATCCATCAAATCAGGTGACACAATGCAAAACACACGCTTTACCATCAAACAGGCATGGTGTGAAAGCTGCCTGCTACCCTTTCTGTGCACTCATTATGAGATCTCGTGCAAGGTGGTCATGGGGTAGGATGTGTGTCAGCAGTGTGCCAAGAGAACATCAAGTACAATTCCTCATACTTTTGTCAATAAGATCTCCACAACAAGCGTAATTGGGTCTTTATTTTTTTTTCTATTTTCTTTTTTGGTACCAAGAATCGAACTCAGGGCCTACTGCCTGCCAGTCAAGTGCTGAGTCACTGAGCTACATCCCCAGCCCATTTGTTTTATAATGCATAGAAACTCTAAGGTTGAGTTCTTGTCTCTTTTAAAAGCATGAAGAAATCCAAAGAGAAGAGTTTTAACATATTTGAGGCCTTTAATCTAACTAGTTTCACTGGAACCCGGGCAAAGTGACTGTCAAATTGTTATTCTTGGACCACATCAGCAGCTGCTTCACTCGGGAAGTGGTTGAAGATGCAGATTCTTGAGCTCTCTTTCTGACCTAATGAAACACAAACTCTGGAGATACTGCTTTGGGAATCTGAACAAATTCTACAAGTTATCCTTAGGAATTTTTGTTTTAATAAGACTTCCAGGTGATTTTGTTTTCCATTACAGCTTGAGAATTATTGAGATAAACACTGATCTGTCTCCCAGGTTATTTATCTCCACTAGACCCCATAGTTTGCTTTGTATTTTAAACCAGTGGGTCATTTCAGCTCATTGGTGGTGCTTATGTAGTTGTACAGGACCTCAACATCATAATCTTCAGAAAACATGCTAAATATACTTGCATTTTGGAATTCATGTCCCCTGCCATTTTGAGGAAAAAATCATCATTTCCTAGGGTCCTAAACTCCTTTTCCTAAGACACAGGCATCATCACTTTACAATGCTCTCAAGGGTACAGCACTAAATATTACCACACATCTTATTTTGCTCACCGTACCCTAAGGTTGAGGACTCTCCGACTCATTACCTGTGTGTCGCTGTTTGCTGTTGCACAGATGAGTGCCCATGGAGGAAGTCCTGATGATTCAGACCAGATACCTTAGTTCTTTCTTTTAAGACTTCCCTCAGCCCTTAGTCAGGGAATCATGCCTTTTTTTACATTTCCACTCTCAGTGGAGGAAATCTCAAATTGCCCATGGCCTCCGCCCGGGCACCTGTGATACAGCTTGGGGGACCTCCTCAAGTTACCCTGCATCTGGGGTTCAGACTGTATCCCCTGGAGAATCCCTAAATGACTGTGACTAGATCTCTGGAGATAATATCAGTGACCTTGGGAGGGGGCTGGAATAAAGTACATCTGCATCTCTGCTGCTGCCACTTTATCAGTAATTAATGCCCAAATCATAGCCAGCTTTTATGGCCACCCAAGCTTTTCTCCTGTTATCGGTTGAGTACATATATAATTTGATTATTGTCAACCACACTTCTAAATAACACTCCCTATACATAGTCCTCAAACTTATCAGTCTTTACCCATTTTGGGGCCAGGAGATCAATTTTTCTTACTAAGTGTCACGGGTAGACACACACCAGCTGGCACCAGACATCACCCTGCGCTCCCTCCCCTTGTTTTGACAGACTACTGCCCTCAGGCAGTCAAAGGTGGTGGCCTTTGGAGATAATGAAAAGCAGGCATGGCCAACGGGAGGGGGCGGGAGTTATGTAATCCATCGAAACCCCAGCAGGCTGCGGGTTTCCCTCACGTCTCCCTGCTTATCTCTGGAAGCAAGGGATTGATCGGCGTGAGGGGGATGACACCGAATTCCTGTTTCTCTGTGAGTTCCCCCCACTTTGCTTTGTCCTGGTCCTAACCTAGCCCTGATCATCGAGTGCCTTAGCAATCTAGGAATACTCCTTTATAAAACTCCTGCAGGAGCCACCTAGCAACAAAAACACGTTCTTTATTCTGTAGTTATACAGCCAAGTGACAGAAACAGAAGTTCTTTCAGGATCTATCTGTATGTGTGTTTGGGACTCTGGGCTGCTATATTCAGTCTTATAAAATTATAGAATCAGCTCTTCACAAGCATAAAAGGATTTCTTTAGTGTGTTCTCATTAGCATATGTTTTGATCATTTCTACTTCCTTTAGTCTAAATCCAATATGGTTGGTGTCCTTGGAAATAGTTTCAGAAATATGGATATAACTTACATAAAACCAGTTTGTGTGCGTGTGTGTCTGTGTGTATCTGTGTGTATGTCTGTGTGTGAGTGTGTCTCCTCAGTCACAGTTACTTTTTGTGTGATCAATGGGGAGTTTCCTGGATTCTAAGACTTGGATATTGTTTTCATAAGACCTTGAACCACAACAACAGAACTTCTCTAGATTGATCTCTTTTCACTCAACATTTAATGAATATATTGACTTATTTTTTGCTGCCCACCTCAAACCACAACCTCATTAACAGAAAAAAAAAATAGTACATGTCTCAGAGCTGGATTCTCATCTCTTATTTACTTCTAACATCACCACTACAGTGAAAGCCTTGACTTGACCTGGGGACCCAAGCTGCAGAAGAAACAGGCACAGGTGTGGTTCTGCTGGCTCTCTCGTCTGCATCTCAGCTTCTCGGAAATGCACAAGAAGCACACGGAAGTTTCCTATGTTCTATGCTGCTCAGAGATGGAACAGTGCCTTAAAAAGTTCAAGTTTCCTCCTTTCTGCCGAGCTGTCTGTGGACTCTTCCATCTGGCCATGCAGTAATGTGAGGGTGCCCCTCACCCAGGGACCCCACAATCTCTCTTTGGGAAAACATAGATTTAAGCACTGAACCAAATTAAGCTTGGAATTTAGTACCGCAGCTTCGTAAGGTCAACCCTTCCTCCTAGGACGTGCAGTAGAGGGGGAATTTACTGCCATAGACTTGTGCTACAGGGGTGACTGCGACCTCTGGACGGCTGAGTGCTGAACCCTTCTCTTTACCCACCACAGGAATCAAAGCTCAAGATGCAGGATTCCGTGAATTTATTCTGAAGGGGCCTGAAAGGTTGAACCTGTCCTTTACAGCCTTCCCTTACTATGACTTATTTGCCTTCATAAACATTTTACTTTTTTAACTGACAGATTTTTTCATAATTACACTTTGCTTAAAACACCAATACACTGTTCAGCTTTACGAAAGGATTTTTCTATATTTTTATAAACTTTTTTCTATTTTCAAATGTTTTGTTTTTTTTACCTTTAAAAATTCCGTTAAAAATGAGGACGAAGCACATAG
Organism: Dasyprocta punctata; assembly: GCA_004363535.1. Lineage (NCBI taxonomy): Eukaryota > Metazoa > Chordata > Mammalia > Rodentia > Dasyproctidae > Dasyprocta > Dasyprocta punctata. The sequence continues at coordinate 16,696 of RJWM01018339.1, read as the reverse complement.
CTCAGCCTGGGCCTACACAGGGTCAAGTTCACCAATGTCCCTCTCTTCCACGTCCACATCCTGTCCGGCGGGAAGGTCTCGCAGGCCAGCTGTCACCCCCCGTGAGGACAATGCCTTCTTCCGGAATCCCTCCCGCCCAGGCTGCTTCGTAATGAGCTTGTTTTTATACACAGAAGGAGCACACCCTGAAATAACAATAAAAAGTGCACTAAAGGAAACGCATAAACCAGTAACACAGTCATCCAGAATATTATCATGCATTGTTATTGCACACGTGCTGCCCTTTTGCATACTTTTATGAGCGTGTGTTTCCACTACATAATAGTTGCATTCGTTTGGGGGAATGGAGACATCAATTTCTCTATCGGGTTTTGCCCTTAACCCCCTTTTACTCTTCCCTTTCTTCTTTCCCTGATCTCCTTCCCCTCCCCCAAAAGTCCACCTTCTACCTCCCCATTCCCTACCATCTCTCCCGTATTTCACTCTTGAATTGATTTGCATTCTGTTTTTCTCATGTAAGAGAGACCATGTAATATTTAACCTTCTGGGTTGGACTTACTTTACTTAATGTTATGTTCTCAGGATCTATCCATGGACTGAAAAAGAAAATTGAAGAAAAAATGGGAAAAGAGTTTTTTCAAATGGGCAGAGGAAATTGACGGAAACATGGAAGGATGAAAGGAGAAGGGAACAAAAAAAAGGGATTATGAAGTGTTATGTACACATATATATTTTCCTATGATAAGTATAATCATCGTGTACTGCAAGCATACACTTAATAATAATAATAATAGATCAATTCGTATTTCTACAAATAACTTGATTTCAGTCTGCTGTGTGATTGGTATCACTTTACCTATTTGTCTATGAACATCTAGACTACTTTCAGAGTTTAGATGTTGTGAATTACTCTGCTGTAAGCATGGATATGCATGAATAGCTAGTATGATGTCTTTAACTCTTTCGCAAGCATACCCAGGAGAGGTATACCAATGTCAAACGCGATTTCTATTTTTGGCTTTTTGCGGTGCCTCCACACTGATTTCCATAGTGGTTGTACTGGCTTATGTTCCTACCAACAGCAGAGAAGAATTCCCTTCATCCCGCATCCTCACTGGTGTTTATTTTTTGTGTTTTTGGTGTAACTATGTTGACTGGAGTAAGACAGAGTCTCAGAGATGTTTTGACCTGCATTTTCCTAGTGGCTAAAGATGAACAAGTTTTCATCAGCCATTTGTACTTCTTCCTTTAAGAAGTCTCTATCCAGTTCATTTGCCCACTTTTAATGGGGATGTTATTTTGGGGGATGTTAATTTTTTTTCAGAAGAGATAAAGAACAGCCAAATCATTCCTAAGCAGAAAAAGTAAAGCAGGAGGCATCACAATTCTAGACTTCAAGCTACACCATGAAGCTGTAGCAAGAAAAACAGCATGGTACTGGCACGGAAATAGGCAGGTGTGCCAGCAGCATAGAGTGCAAGATACAGAAACAACCCCGTGCACTTTCACCTGTCTTTTGACAAAGGACCCAAAACATACCCTGGAAAAAAGCTAGCTTCTTTAACAAACGGTGCAGGAAAAATTTCTTACTCACCTGCAAAAGAATGAAACTATACTCATATCTCTTCCCCTGTACTAAAATCAATCAAAATGGATCAAAAACCTGGTTATAAAACTGAAACTTCAAAACTGCTAGAAGATAACATAGGGGAAACACTTGAAGCCTTAGGCACATGCAAGAACTTCCTGAACTAAGAAATTTAATAGCACAGGAAATAATAGCAAGATTCAGCAAATGGAGTTACCTCCAATTAAAAATCTGCACAACAAAGGAAACAGTCAGCAGGGTGACTAGACAACCTACAGAACAGAAAACTTTTTTTCTGTTTCTCTTCTAATAGAGGATGTGCTGTCCTTCTGTGGGCTGGTGGTGGTCTATTCTTCATGGCAGATTGAGACCCATTACCTCCAGTGCTGGTCAGTACCACACTTAAACTTTTACACATAGAGTCCAAATAAGCAGATGTTCAGGCATTTAAATCTTTCCTACTTTCTACACCCCCAAAATCCACACATGCCATCTGCTAGCCATGGATAAAGCAAACTGGGGCTGTGAAAACCTCAAGCTGCTGCTTCCTTCAGGGTTCTCTGACTCAGAGACGCCCTGCCACGTGGCTGAGAAATACTCCCCAGCCACACAAGACCACTGTCAGGTCCCCTGTGTCCTAGGAGTTCTCTTTACCCTGCCTTTTGGATGGCAGACCCCTTATCTCAGCCTCTGGAACTTACCCTGTAAGACAGGGTATTGCAAGTATTGCAAACCTGTCCAAGTATTACCCAGCCGAAGCTTGTGCATGTTACTCTCACCTCGCAGTCATGTATTTTTCCTTTTTCAGCTCCAAATATCTCAAATCCAGTACATGAAGGTGCTGCACTATTCTGTGCTCCTCTGTGCCTCACAGGATGTAGAGTCATCGCAGCCTGGTCTCCTCCTGGAGCCCTGAATGTTATACCTAGTGACAAATCTGAGTGCATAAGTGTGACACGCCATCAGATATGGCGGTTGGGGAACTCGTGTGCCTGGTACTTCTCTTGGCAGTACAATCTTGTCGTTATGCATATATGGTCTAGATCTAGAATGTCCCCAGTAGTCCTATTACGTTCAGAGGTGGGTTTTGGGGAGGCGACTGGATCGTGGGTGGTTAGACTCCTGAGTGGACCCATGTGCTCTTGAGTTCATGGCTGAGTGTGCTGTGAGGAGGCAGGCCTGGTCTGAGGAGACAGGTCGCTGGGGTTGTCTTTGGAGGGTATAGCTCCTCCTTCTCACTCTGCTTCCTGGCTGCCGCGAGGTGAGTTGGCTCCGCCACCAGGCCCTTCCACCATAATATTTCTGCCTTGGAACCAGTTGAACATGGGCCGAATCCCCCGAACCATGACCTAAATTAAACGTTTCTTCCTTTATGCTGTAAGTATCAGCAATGGGGATGCTTATTAATACAATATGTATAACTTGTTGCTGGTTATCTAATAAGATCTAAATGTCTTCAAATTAGAAATTATATTTTATACTATCAAGTGACAATAGTTTGAAGTTTTTTTTTTCAGTACTGGAGATGAAATTCAGGGCCTTTGCTTTGAGCTGTATCTTGAGACACTTTCTTATTTTTATTTTGGGCAGGGTCTCATTAAGTCATTAAGTTGCCCAGGTTGGGGTCTAACTTGTGATCCTCTTGCCTCACCCTCCCAAAGCACTGGGATTCTAGCCAAGCACTACCAGATCCAGCTAATAAGCTGGGGCTTTTAAAGTATTAACTGTATCGATGGCACAGTCCACTTGGCAAATTTCCTGAGTGGGTTTTGCTTTCATAGTATAAATTTTTATTAGTGCTTATATATTCTCCTTTAACTGTGATCACCATTATTCTTGACAAACACCTTCTTCCAATATGTAATAACAAGTTCCTTATGTTATTGCTTGTATCCATAGACAGTGTGTTAAAAGGAGAGATATTTGTGGCTGCCATTTGACCATAGTGACAGTTTTCATTCCTGATTCAAACTTGGCAAGAAGACAATGACATAAGATATTGTCTGCCAATTAAACCTTTGGATAAAGCAATTTTTTTATTGGAATTCAGGTACAGCGCACTTCTTGTTATATCCATAGTTACTCGCCCAGCAACACTGATCAAAACACTACTTTTAACATTTATATGTAGATCACAAAAAATCACCAAAACATGTCATGGATATTCAATGGAAAGCAAAAAAATGTTTCAATTCAGCTGCCACATATGCATCCTATATGTACCAAGATCTGTCCATAGCCTTCTGATTATAATCTGTAGTAGTAGTTTCATCCAGTTGTGAAGTAGTAAGAAAGGCTTGGGAAAGTTTCTGTGTTTGGGACTCTTGCAATGTTAGGGTGATATTGAGCTATGTTTGGTTCGCGTGCAGGCTCCTTGTGGAGCATTCTACACATTCCTCAGCTTTCCTCCCCAGTTATTGTAGAGGTCCATGAACAAAGGGTCCCAGTCACAGAGATACACAGTATTTTGTGCTCCATAATGTGGGTTTCTTGTCAAGAAGGAAGAGAGAACATTAGATGAGTACTCAACCTACCAGCATCAGAGACTGATGTAAAATCTCCACAGGGTTTCATGGACGAGATGGACTGCAGCCTCCAATGGGAGATTGGTCAGACTACACCCTGCCCTAGAGGTTGCGGTGGTTATTCCTTATTATGAAACAGACCTTTAATGTATTATGTAGAGATGAGTTTCCTACCAACAAAACTTCAGCCACCACGTTAGATGTGGACATACACACAGCCTTAACCAATGATAGGACTTATATTCACCATTGCATCTGATCAAAGAACTTAGTTCGTAACAAAACAGTGAATTAATCTCTGGCTTCATATCTGTGGGATCAGTAGTGTGACCATGGATTTGAACATCCAGAAACAAGTGCCTTAAAAAAATTGAGGACAGTGTTATTGCACGGTCAGGCGTAGTACCACCGGAGCTCAGTGTCCCCTAGAGTTCATTCTTTTCCATAATGTGCAAAACACACTTTGGGCTGGTACCTACATCAAGTGCTATTTTTTTCTCAAGTTATGTAGGTGTTTAAATAAGTAGAGGGACTAAAAATTGTCTGCCTCTGTACTTACCCTGATGACTACATCTCAGAAACCTTGCACTTCCTGCCACCTCTACTTTGGACTGTCTTCTGATATATCAATAAAAGGATATGCCAACCATGGGCTCAATCCAATACACGAGAGACCACTTAGGACTCAGGCCCTTCTGCTGTGAGACTGTAAGTCATCTGCCCAAGTAAAGAACATTATTACATAAAGTGCCATCTAAAGGCAATGGGCACATGGGATGGAGTATAAGACAGTTAAAACCACCAACTTCCATCCTCAGTAGTGGAAAGGAGAACTATGGAAAGTACATATATTTTCTTCTTGATGTATGGTACTAATGGTATATATGTGCATTCACATAGTAATTATATAACACACACACACACACACACACACACACACAATTTCTATGACTTAAATATTTGTGTCCCCCCAGAATTCTTAATGTTGAACACCTACTGCTCAAGGTTACAAAATTAAGAAGCATGACACAGTATCATGGTCAGGTCATGAAGGTACAGCCCTCCTGAATGCCATTAACACTTGCAGAGAAGACCTGAGAGCCCATTCACCCCTTCTGCCATGTGAGCCTCAGAGGAAAGACGACTGCCCCAGAACCCATGAGGAGGCCTTTCCAAGAGAGCACATTGGCCCACACCTAGAGCTCGTGCTTCCAGGCTCCAGAACAGTGAGCAAACTATTTCTGTTGCTTATAAGCGTCTCCATTCATGGCTTATGTTACAGCAGCCTGAGAATTCTAAGACACATACGCATGTGTGCATTTATGCTCAGGCAGCTTTTCAGTCTGTTCTGTTCCCTCACCAGTTTTAGAGATGATGTGCAGGTGGTTGTTTTTTTGCACAGAGCACAGATCTAAAGGAATGCACCAGTGTGAAAGTGAACTTTTGCATCGATACAAAAATGTGCTTAAAAATGCAGAGGACCAAATAGGAAAGATTATTAATGAAAGAAGCGTAGAGTGACTGTAACTTGTGTCTCTCTTTATATTGAAAGACAGTGTATATGTCTTTATTTCCATAAGAAACAGTCAGTCTTACATTAGGTAAACTCATGATTTTGTTCCCATTGTTAAACATGTTTATGGATGCTGAGTTTTCAAACGAATGTATCATCTAGATACTGTTTTCTGATGTCAAAGTTATTTCTATAACATGCAGCCTTGATGTCTAAAAGCTGTATTTCTGAAACTATGTTTCCAGCAAAGTTTTGGCTTACATTCTTCAAGGGAGAAACTCTTGTGCAGGATTGGTCATGACTTTGACAGGCTGGCTGCCACACGAACTTCAGCAGAAGGCAGACATGCGATCATGCAGTGGCTGTCAGGCCCCTGGATATCACCCATGTTAGTCTTTGGCAGCTGATATCATTGGTGGTGGTTTCCTGCAATTTCTACAACTGCCTATTTTCCTAAGAATGGAGACAGCTTTCTATAGTCTTCCTGTGGGCTGAATTATATCTCCTCAAAATTCCTGTGTTGAAGACCTAATACCCTGTACCTCAGTTGTGACCATGTTTGGAGAAAGGGACTCTAAAGAGGTGATCACTATAAATTAGGGCATCAGACTGGACCTAAAGCCACCATGACTTGTGTCTTCGTGAGAAGGTGTCTCAGTTGCTTTTTACTCATTGCCGAGACAAAATACCTCATGCCCAAAATTAGGGAGGGAAAGGTTTATTCTTACAGTTTCTTGGGAGTTTCAGTCCATACTTAGTTGGCTCCAAGGCAGTGTGACGTGGTGGGGCAGCCACAAAACAGCAAGGCTTGCTGATGAGAGAGGGTGGAAACAAGAAAAAGGAAGACCCCTCTCCCTTACTCTGTATGTCGGCTCCACCCCTGGGCGGGTGCCGCACTCATATCATCAATCCTAGCGCTAGACAACAAACCAGTCACAAGCACCAGACTCAGCACCATCAAAAGTACGTGATGACTTGGGGGGACATAGTATTACCCAATACAGCAGGAGACATTAGGATACACTCAAATACCAGGGAAGCCCATGCACAAAGCAAAGATCATGTGAGAGCACACAGAGATGTCAGCTGTCTGCAAACTGATAGAAAGGCATAAGATGAAACCATACTTGCTGACACCTGAATGTGAGACTCCAGCATCCAGAATTGTTAAATGAATTCCCATTGCCTAAAACCACCCAGAGTGTACTATTTTGCCATGGCAGCCCAGAAGATTAATGCAAACCTCATTCTCCAGCATTTTCAAAGTGTTTTAGCCTTTAATTTTTTTCATTAAACATCTTCTTTCTTGGAATATTTAAAATGTTTTGTCCTTTATTGAACAAACTGTACTGATACAATGTAAAAATATTATAATTTCAAAGAGTAAGTACAACAAATAACAAGACACTGAAGATAAGGAACACGTAGTATGGGAAAAGGGTCACTGACACTACAGTCCAGTGCCCCCACTCTTTTTGGCACCAGTAACTGGTTTCATGGAGGACAATTTTTGATGGACCTGGAAGGGGAGATTATTTTTTAGTTTCTTTTTTATGAGTATGTGTTTTCCATACATGATAATTACACTCCTCAGTGCTAGCATCACAGCCTCATCACCACCTCAGATTCTGAGGACTTAGATTTGTACAAGGAGCCCCAACCTGGAACCCTCACATGCACAGTTCACAGCAGGGCTCATCCTCCTATTAGAATCCAATGCCACACTGAGCTGACACGAAGTGGAGTTTGGGCAGTGATGGGAGCCATGGGGAGCTGCTCCTCATGGAACACAGAGGAAGCTTCACTCCCTCACCTGCTGCTCAGTGCCTGCGGTGCAGCCCAAATCCTAACAGGCCACAGGCCTGGTACCATCCATCACCCACAAGCTGGAGACTCCCGCTATGGTCTATGAAAAAAGTGCTGTCCAGGGTACTCACCAAGCCTACAGGGCATGTGTGACCTCCAAGTTCTTATCGTCTACTAGGTCATCATAGGACATACCTGGATTTCTGAGACATTTAATAGTTAGTTTTGTGTTTACTTTTGTAGAACGAGCATTGGTAAACTGTACCACCGCTTTTTCTCTCTAGCAGCCACACCTCTAAACAGCAGATCTACTGAGGACCACAGGCAGAGCAGCAGAACGTGGGTTGAATAAACTCCATCAGGCTTTGGCATGTTTCAGCCTCTGATATTTGCCAGGTTTGCAAGCTCTTGTGTTATGATTTATCCAGCTATCAAATACCTTCTTATTCAAGACTGACCCTGTAGTGCCCTTTGGAAATGTTCATTATTTTAATTAAAATGTATCTTAATGACACCAAACTTTTGTCCAGGTCTAACATCCATACGTCGGACTCGCTGGAGAATGCTGCAGACTCCACAGAAGGCCTCTGAGTGCCGGGGCCAGGATCCTGCGATGTGTTTACTAAGACGAACAGCAAAAAGGGCTTCACCCCAGCCATGCATGGTGCTTCACACCTGCAATCCCAGGTAATCAGGAGGCTGAGGCAGGAGAATTGCAAGTTCAAGGCCAACCTGGGCCACTTTTGAGACCCTGTCTCAAAAAGAAAGAAAGAAAGAAAGAAACTCAACAGGCTGGTGGCGTAGTTCAGTGGTACAGTACATGCTAGGAGGAATGAAGCCCTGGGTTCAATCCTCAGTACCACCAAAAATAAAATAAAATAAAATAAAATATCCAGCCAGGGAGGAGATGACTACGGTTTTCTTTCATTAAAAATTTTAAAACATAATACTTTATTTCTTCTGGTATTTTTATAAATGGAATTGATTTCTTTAATTTTCAGATATTTTTATTAGCACATAGAAATATAATTCTTCTTGCATTATGCAGACTTCCTGAGTTTATTAGTGTAATTTTCTAGATACAAGATAATGCCACCTGTAAAGATTTGTATTTATTTATTTTCAACCCAAATGCCTTTTTTCTTTTCTTGCCTAAATGCCCAGGCTGGAACTTCTAGTGTGATGGTTAATAGAAGTAGCAAGTCCTGGTTTGTGTTCCTAGTCTTAGAGAGACAGATTTCAATCCTTTACTATCAAAAGTTCCGGAAGGTCCTGGGGAAAAAGCACAGGGCCTTCACACTGAGTTACATCCCCAGCACTTTTTCCTTTTTATTTTGAGAAGGAGTCTTGCTATATTGCTTAGTTGCCCAGGCTTCCCTGAAATTTGCAATTTTCTTGCCTCATCTTCCCAAAGAGTTGGGATTGTAAGTGTGTGCCACCATGTCCAGCTCATTAGCTTTTTGTAGATGCATTTTACCAGCTTGAAGAAATCTCCTTCTCTCCCTCAATTTAGTGATTTTTTTTTTTTTCATGAAAGGGTTTGAGTTTCGTCAGATGGTTGGTTGGGCTTGGGGAATTTGTTTTTTTTTTTTTCTTCTTTTGAAATAATCATGTAAGTTTTGTCCTTCATTGTATGCATAACAGTAACTGATTTAGAATGTGACACTGACCTTGCATACCTGAGAGGAAAATCTCACTAACATGTGATATAAAACCCTTTTAATGTGTTGGTGAGCTTGTGTTTAAACTGTTCTGTTGGAGGTTTTTGTGCTGATAGCCTTGAGACTGTAGTGCATACAGTGGTGGCAAACCTATAGCCCGAGCTCTAAAATGTTTGCCATCACTGATACAAACTTTCCCTATCTCATCGTATCTTGAACATCAGAGTATACTGGCTCCCTGGGACTGACTGGGAAGTGTCCTCTTCTTTTCTCTTTTACTGAAAAATTTATTTGTCATTCAAGGTTTGATAGAATTTAATAATGAATGCTGAAGTCCGGTCTTTTTTCACAGGAAAAATTTAAGTTAATGATTCAATCTAATAAGTGTTATTCCCTAATTGCTTTTTAAGACAGAGTAAACAGTTTGTGTCTTCCTAGGAATTTGTTCATTTTATCTCTGCTATCTAATTTGGTTGAAAGTTGTTCATACCACTCTTTCATAATCCTTTTTAATTCTATAGTTTGGCAGTTATGTCAATTGTTTGATACTTGATTTTATTAATTCAAGTCTTTTCTCTCCATAACTGAATATCTTTTATGTAGGAGCTTAATTACTTTAGAGATTTTGTTTTTTGGTACTGGACATCGAACTCAATCTCCCACCTGACAGGCAGGCACTTAGGCCACTGAGCTAAATCCCTGGCCCTATATTTTGAGACAGGGTCTCACTATGCAGTTCAGGCTGGCCTTGAACTCACTTTGTAGCCCAGGCCGGTCACAAATTCATAAGGATCCTCCTGCCTCAGCCTCCTGAGTGCTGGAATGAAAGACGTGGGCCAACATTCCTGGCTTGCTTTAGAGTTTTTAAAAGTTATTTTAGTAACAGTTACTATAGCTATTACAATGTGTTTCCTAAGGTATCATAATCCACTTCAAAACTATGTACTTCCTCAACCCCAATGAGTACAGATGACCATCCTGATACATTTCTTTTCCTTCCCTTTCTAGGCTGTTTTTGTTATGTATTTCTTACAAGTTACAGGCCCAAAATATATTTTAATGATTATTACTTTATATGAGTTTATGTCTTTTTAAAAAGCTGGAAAAAAAAGACAGCAAGTATGTATGCAAAGTTCACTATCTTAATCCTCTGATATAGCATGTCTGGTTTTCTTTATTTCTTCCTGGAGTTTGAATTCCTGTCTAGGATAATTCCCTTGCTCTCATTCACCTTTCCTTTCATTTGTTTCATTTGAACTGTTATTGTCATACACATTATATTTCTGTATGTTATCAAACCTACAGTTCAGTAATACTTATATTATTTTACACCATTGCTTTTCAACTCAGCTAAGAAAACATTAGAGGAAATATGAATTTTATTGTTAAATTAGCTTTCCCATTGCTGGAAGATAATACCCAGGACAGGTTTATTTTGGCTCACAAACTTCAGTGGATTCAGTTCATGGTTGGTTGGCTCCAAGAGAGAAATGACATGGGAGAAGAGCATGGAAGCGGAAAGCTGCTCAGCTCCTGGAGGACGGAAGCAGAGAGGAAAGGGAGGCATCAAAGAGGAGCACACAGTCTCCGAGGCATGCTCCCTGTCACACGCCTCTTCCAAACGGCCCACCTCTGGGCAGCACACTTACCGATGGACTCATCAATAGATCAGTGGCCAGTGTAGCACCCTGTGACGCACCACCTCCCACAGGTCTCCCCTCTGGACGTTCTCCGTGCCTGCCCCCCAGGAGGCTCATGTCCATCTCATTATGTTAAGTGCATTTACTCTACCCCTAAAGGTTGCCAAAGTCTTAACAGTTGCAGCAGTGCTGAAAACTCCAAGTCCAAATTCTCCTCTCTGACTCAAGGCAAGCTCTTAGCTGTGAGCCCTTACAAACACTAAAAGAAAGTTAAATATTTCCAACATTCAATGGCACAGGGTAAACATTTCCATTCCGAAAGAAAATAATAGGAGGGATAGGAATTGTATGGAAGCAAGACAGAAAAGCAGCAGAGCAAGCATTAAATTTTCTAGTTCCAGGTCTAGCACTGGCAACAGGCTCTAGTGATACATGAGCTCCAAGCACTTGGCTGGCCCCACCCCTACAGCACGGCCAGCTGCAGCCCTCGTGGTCTTTCTCCTGGCCTGGATCTGCTACAGCACGGCCAGCTGCAGCCCTCATGGTCTCTCTCCTGGCCTGGATCTGCTCATTGCCTGCAGCCTTCCTCAGTGAACCTTCCATGTCCTAGCATCTCCGACTTCGTGGGATCTTCACTGCACATTTGGCTTCACTCTTACAGTTTCACATTTTGTCCCCTCAGGGACACATTGTTTAGCCTCCTGGGCCTTCTCACATCCAGGGTATAAACCTACAACTCCCGCATTATGCATGTTCCCAAAATCAGTTGCACATAGATAACGCCAAGGTCTGCCACTGGCTCAAGCAGGAGCTGGGCCCCCTTGGAACATGACTGCAGTGGCCTCTGAATGCCTGTATAGCTGCACTAGGAGCAACACTTTCTTTTGTACCCCTCGGTTAGCAAGGCATCTTAAGAATCTCTTCTCACAGCAGAATCTTGCAAGGGTATTTATCCTTTTACACCTGCAATCCTGCAAACCATGGGATCTGAACAATTCCTGAGATGCCACCAGGCTATCTTTCCTATTTCCCCAGTGGAAAGTACTTAGATTCTTTTTAATGTTAGTCTTTTCAGTAACCATGCTATCCTTTGGCCCAACTTTGCAGATGCTTGCTTTCTGGAAAAACTGTAAACTTTCTGTATTTCTTGACTCTGATTTTTGTTCCTGATTCTCACTGTAGAGTAGAGCATCCAGAAATATCCATGCCACTGCTTACATGTTGGGCTGCGCTGAAATCTCCTCAGCCAGTTCAGTTAGTCCATCACCTTTAAATTTAGCATTACACAATCTTAGGATATGAGCAAAAGTTACAATGTTTTTTTGACCGAGTGTAACTATATGGCTTCTAGTACAATTGCCATTAAAGTCCTTGCTCCCAACTAAAATCCTCAAGGCCTGGCCCATGCTGTTTGCACTCCTATCACCCCTCTGTTCTTCTGGGCTCACTAAGGTTACCCTCAGGTTCTGCTTATAGATTTCTAGGGCTTCTCTAGTTTGCTTCTCTAAGCTTTGCCAAACTTTCTCTGAAATCAGTTCCAAAGGCTTCTTAACCACCTGATCAAGTAGACTTGCAACAATGAACCCGCGCTCACTACTAATGTTCTGTATTAGCATTCCCATCAGTGAAACAGAAATACCCAACATCTGCAATTTAAAAGAGGAGGTTTAATTTGGCTTATGATTTTGGGAGATTCTGTCTATGGTCTGCTGGCTCAAAGGCATTGTGAAAGGGAGAGTTGTTCACATCTTGACAGCCAGGAAGCAGAGAGAGAAGGGAGGAGCCAGAAAGGGAGATGCGCCCTCAAAAGGCACAGCCCCAGTGACACCTCTTGAAACCAGGTCCCATGTCTTAACAAGACATTTCACTGTGAACTCATCAGTGGATGAATCCACTGAAAAGTATGATGCTGCAGGATCCAATCACTTTCTGAAAGTTCCCCCTCTGAATATGCGGGTTTGAGGGATATTTTAGATCTAAACTATGACACTGCTTTGATAATTATCTATGTAACTGAATTTACTGATGCCTTGTTTTTTCTTCAATATTCTGTCACTTGACAACCTGAAGAACTTCCTCTCCTGTTTTTTGGAAAGCAACTGTGTAAGAAAAGACTCTCTCAGTTCTGGTTTATCTGGGAAGATCTTTATTTTGATTTAGGTTTTGAAAGACCATTTCACCAGATAAGACAGTCACGTTGACAGTACTTCTTTCAGACTGAATGTTGTCCCACTTCTGACTTCCATGGTTTCTCTGGAAAATTGGCTATTTATCTTATTTAGGCTCCCTTGTACTCTATAAGTACAGTCTCCCTTTTTGTTTTCTGGATTTTCTGTCTTTGGCATTTAACATTTAAATATGTGTCTCACTGTCATTTATTTAAGTTTGTCCTACTTGGGGTTTGTTGAGCTTCTCAAATGTATAAATTCATGTTTTTCTTTTTTTTTAAATTTTATTTCAAAGATAGTGAAATGCAACAAAAGATAACAGAACAATCAAAACAAAGCAGTAGAACTGGCACAGAACTTCAGAGAGAGATACTATGAAAACAATAGCTACTATATTGTATCTTGTTACTTTCAGAATAGTTGACCATTCCATCAGGCATAGCAAAAACAAACCAAAAACAAAACACAATAAAACCAATAAAAACAGGATGTGAAATGAAGAAAAAAAAAGGAAATGAAAATTAAACAAAATTAAGCAAAGCGATGACAATAATATTGGGGTTGGAGACAAGACAGAGGACAATCCCACATATTTGCCACACTACACAATGTCATCTACCCAAGAAATGCTGAGACTGCGGGCACCAGGCCTGCAAAACAATCCAACAATACAAGCATTTAGTTGCTTTATGTACCCCAGTTGCCATGAACCCAGCAGGTCCTTCGGGCAAGCAGGATGCTCATGGCGGGGAGCGGGGTGGAGGGAAGGGGTCCTTGATTCATAGCCCGCCCGCCGGCAGGCCTATGGTACACCACTCTTTCTCTCTTCCTGGAGTCCACGCAGTCGTGCAGACTCACCAGGGAGGCAGACAGGCTTGCTTCTGGTTGCTGCCTCTTGGAACCCAGGGAGAGAATTATGTGCCTTCTGCGAACCCTCCATGTTGGGGTGAGAGGCAGCAACTAAATTCATGTTTTTCATCAAATTTGAAATTTTTTTGATGATTATTTCTTCAATTATTTTTCTGTTGTTTTTTCTCTCTCTTCTCTTTTTGATATGCCTATTACACATTTATTCATGTTAATGGTGTAGTTCCCTATTTCTACAAGGCTGTGCTAATTTCCCCTTTAATCATTTTCATTTTTGTTCTTAGATTGAATAATCGGTCCATCAACAAAGTTTCTTTTTTTTTTTTTTTTTTTTTTTTTGAGACAGGGTCATGCTATGCAATTCAGGCTGGACTAGAACTCACTCTGTAGCCCAGGCTGACCTCAAACTCATGGCAATCCTCCTGCTTAGCTTCCTCAGTCCTGGGATTATAGATGTGCACCATCACATCCAGCAATTTATTTGTCGTTTTGTTTGTTTTTGAGACAGGATCTCACCTTGGAATTCAAGTTGGCTTTGAATTCACTAGGTAGTCCAGGATAGACTCAAAATCACAGCAATCCTCCTGCCTCAGCCTCCTGAGTGCTGAGATTGCAAGCATGCACCGTTGCATCTGGCTGAAATTTCATGTATGTTATTTCTGTCTTCTGTAGTTTAAATTGCTACTGGGCACTTGTATGGAATTATTTACTTCAATTATTTTTTAAAGTCCAAAATATAAGCTTGGTTCTTTCTTATAGTTTCTATCTCTGTGTTAATAGTCTCTATTTTATGAGATAGTGTTGTATACCTTCCTCTACTTGCTAAGCAATATTTTCTTAAAATTTATAAAATATATTGACAATAGTTGCCCTGAAGTTTTGTGGGTTGCTGTCTGAGCCATCTCATAGGTAGTGTTTGCTGTATTTTTTACACATGTGTGTTCTGGCTTATATCTAGACACCCCCACCAAAACCTCACACACCCATAGATGGGGCTTTGGAAAGTGTCTGAATCGTGTGTGTGATACTGCATTTGGGTGTGTGGTATCAGATCAGTTCACTGAGAGGTTTAGCACAGTTGTGGATGTGGTTAAATGGATTTAACGAAGATGGAAGGCCTACCCCGTGTGTGGGTGGCACCAACCAATAGGATTGTAGGCTGGAGGGAATGAGGGGAATGAAAGAGGGGAGCTGCTGCTTGGTGCCTGCCCTGCCACGGACCGTTTCTCCTCTGCCAGGCCCCTGTGCCATGCTGCCCTGCCTTGAAGCCAGCCAACTATGGACTGAAACCTCTTCAAACTGTGAACTAAGATAAGCCTTCCCTCCTTTAACTCGTGGTTGTTAGGTATGGTGTCCCAGCAATGAAAGAAGTAATTAGTACACCATGTGAGGTATATTTTTGCACATTTCTTTTTTTCAAAAAACTAGAATTCTAGATAATATGTCTCTGGATACATATCCCTCCAACTCTGAACTTACTGTTCTTTTTGCTTATTTATTTATGTATTTATTTAGGTGACTTTCCTGGACTACTTTAATGAAGCCTTCTTTCCCTTCGACTTGCAGTTTCTGAGCTGGTCTTCAGCACACACAGCATGGGGTCTGGACTCAGCTACCCTGGGATGACAGTACTTTTAGAGGAGTCTCTTTGTCTGTTTCTCTTCTTGATCTCCCTCTTAGACTTCCATCTGGTCTGTCTCTATTGTTATCACAGGAAGCTTTAACCCCTTGTAAGTTCTGGCTGGTCACTCCGTCATTTTTGATAATGCCTTGAGAAATAAACTACTCTGTAGTCTGGTCCAGTTAAATTTATGGCCCTTAGTAGGACTAATATTTAAAACTCATCTTTGCTTCTAATTTTGTTCCCAGATTTATCTGATTCTTTCCTTAGGTCTCTGTATTAAACTTTCACTTGGCCTATAGTTGAGTTTGTTGCTAGCACAGAGTCACCAACCTCTTCATATTTTATGCTCCATTCTCCAGTATTTTTGATGGCACCCTTTGGATTTGAAATTTCCCACTCTTTTCCCAGGTAAATTCAATTCTCTTTGGGTTAACCCTAACAATTTCTCTTCTTACGCTTCACTCCTGGACAAAACCTCTCTGACTTTGCTCCAAAGCTGTAAATGAGGATGGTGACCACACACCTCTGCTCCATAGGACAGGAGCTGGGTGAAGGAAGCTTTGCTTATCTTCTTAAACTGAGACTTCTGTACCAGACCTCTGCCAAAAAAGTGAGTGTGGGTTGAGATGACGAGGACCCAGCATTCTTAGCCTAACTTGGGGAGAACATCTTTCCTACGACTGAGCAGGATTTCTAAACATTTTCTTTCTTAGTGAATGAAAGAAGTCAAAGACCTCTGAATCTCTTTCCTGGAAGAGACCTTTTGCCGTACAGAACTCGGTCTGAAGTATTTCTTCTTCCTTCCCCTCACCAGGGAAGAAGTCTCCACTCAAGGCAAGACTCTCATGGACTGGTGAGTCTGTGTTTTGGGGCGACAACTGCCAACAGTACAAGTTCCCTTTCCCTCATTTGGGCATGGAGAATGCATCATGATTCAGCTGCCTCATATTCTCATTATTCTTACCAAATTTTAGTTCTATTTGACTTTCTAAAATACATGTTTTTCCATTTTCTGAATGCCCTTAGGACAGTTTCAGAGACTTTAAATGGAAACACACGCACACACACATGCACACACACACACACACACACACACACACACGGTTTTTACCAGTTACAGTTGATGTATGGGGAGAAGCTCATGAAGAACCTCACATCACCATTCCAAATGTGCTTTTTCATATCTATTCTGTCCTATTTTGCAGTGACTCTAGATAAAAAAAAGAGAGACTGAATCACCCCTCCCTTAGAAAGTCAAAGATTTAAATATTCAGAAATACAATTACCTACTCTTCATTTCTAGT